>JAUZSZ010000083.1:3775261-3785505 GCA_034780575.1 Labeobarbus marequensis | reverse complement strand
TATATATCATATTTTTATAATATAATAAAAGTCAAAATTCAGAGAAAAAACATTGAAATTATGACATAAAAAATGAAATGAAGTCAAAATTAAATCATATTCATGAGATATAAATAATTAGATAAAAGTCGTAATTCTAATGTAGCCTAATGTTTGACTATTTATGCCATACTTATGGCTTGTATGTCATAATTTCCACTTACGTCATTATTTGAACTTTTTATCTCATGGCATTTTATGTCATAATTATGAATTTCCAAATCATGCTTTGTTTTCTTATGTTGCAGAAATAGGTTTCCATTGGGGACAATGGTAGTTTGCTTCAGTCTAAAAGCAGAAAGTTAAGGCAGGCAGTTAAGAAGGAAAAGGAAGTTTCATATCATGAAAATGTTTTGGTATTACTGTGGTTTCTAATCAGTAGGCTTTTGACTTGGGAGTCTTTTTCACCCTAAAATGAAAATTCTCTCATAACTTATTTTCTTAAAAACAAATAAAGCCATGCAAGTTTGTTAAAATGTAATGACATTTTTTTCACATTTTTTTGTGACTTCTCCCTTTTTTTCAGAGCTGCATTATCAAAATGTTCCTTTTATCTTCTCTGATAGGTCTATAAATGAATATAGATCAGTATGTCTTGATTATTATAGAATACAGCCAGACACTTCTGTGGAGTTTCCAGAGACTAATGGACAAAGGGCATCATAAAAATGGTAAAATAAAGTACAGGATGATCTGGGCAGAAGAAGGGAAACACAAAGATACAGGAAGAGGCAGAGCAGGGAATGGAGGCCGTTTCCTTCCTACTCAGCGTGAGACTTTAAAAAAAAAAAAAGTCAAACACACAGAGAATCCATACATCATCCTGATGGCTCTGGTATGTTGGTGTTTTGATGAATGTATAAGGTGCATATATAATGCTATAGTCTACTGTGAGACCATGTGTCATTTGGAGATAACAGATAACTTCACTCACTTTAACTTAACTTTGCTGAATGTATGATCACTAAAGCAGCCTCTCAGTCAAGTTTATTTGTATTGTACTTGTCACAATACACACTGTTTCAAAGCAGCTTTACAGAAAATATCAATGATAAATGTTACATCAAGATGTTGATGTTTATTAATATCTTCTAGTATTAATAAACCTCTAGTATGTTATTCTTCTAGTGACATTACTAGAATGCTTGTTCAGTGTTTTCTGGTCTTTAATAATGTTCTCAAAATATTAGCACAAAAACATTATTTCTGCATCATTCATGGAACTATCTGCGGTTTGCTATCCTTGTAGGGTTTCTCCATAGTCGTAATGGCTTTTCTACTGTAAAAAAACATATATTCTATCTCCCTATGCCTCACAGAAAACGTCCTGCATTTTTACATTCTCAAAAAATGTGACATGAGTCCCAATGAGTTGGTGTGTATTCAGTCACCAGCAGGATAGTAAAAATAAGGTCACACACACATTATTCTTCTCTGTAGACTATCAATGCTACTCCAATGTGAAAACAAGCAAGTTTTTGGCCATGTTTACACAAGCATAAAAACCTCATTAGATCCATTCTGAGCTTATCAGGTGTTTTATGGCATTATATCATGTTCCCATGGGAGACTGCACTGCTTTTGTCATGACACCATTCCAAACTCTGGACTCTGACTGCTGCTAATGTTGGTTAAATGAACTCAATCACGCCTCAGAAAAGTGACATTTTATTTTTAAGTGACATTATTATGACCGTAAAGCTCAAACCTTGTCTATTCTTTTACTTCTGCTGATAAGACTATGAAGCTCAGTACTGTAACTAAGATGCACAACACTTGAAAATAAGCCCTGCAAAACAAAAACACAAAATCATCAAACTTTCATAAAGAAACCATATGAGAGAGCTCTTTGTTTACCTCTAATAAAATAGTTATTCTCAGTTACATACTGAATTTCACTTATTTAATAAATATGTGAAATTCAAAGGGAACATTTAGTTTTTTGCATGCTATATCACTATCGGCCATTTGTTGTGGTTTACAACATACAATAGACTTTCTATAATAAAGATGCAGGTGAGGTCTCTATCGGTCTGATCTTCTTGAGGACAAGGCATTTCCAGTACTCCCTCTGGGCTTTTTTCTTTAAGAAAAAACTATGAGTTCCACTGTCAGCTCCTCTGCTAACCACTAGATGGCTCTATAAGACCACTTTTTACAGATGACAAAAATGTAAACAAATCAAGTTAATCTATATTATGAGTTACTGTTTGTAATGACTTTATCAGCATAATAACATCACAGATATAGGGCTACACACAATATCAATAATTATAACATATTTCCTTTGTGCTAATAACTTAAAAGTAATTTATAGCAGGCTCAGTTATTCTTGAGACATGGGACAAAACATGTCCAGCAATTGTCACTGCTATCAGGTTTAAAAAATAAAAATATTTTAAATTGTAAATGTTATGGGGATTAATAATAGAATGTATTTAACACAATTATCCCCTTCAATTTAATTTTGTCATTATTATGTGAAATCACAGAGAAGGGTTCAATCACTCATATGCCATAATATAGACAAAAATGTTTTGTTTTTGTTTTTTTAATGATGAAAAAGACCTTGTTTTATCAAAAGTAACACTTAATAATATCTCATATCAAAGCAAGGATGTTTTTCAGTGCATGTTTCATAAGGTTTCAAAGTTGTGTCCCCACTTTTTGTCAATGCCGTCAGACATTCATTAAAATGTAATAAAAATCAGGGAACATCAGGGGCAGCTGTCACTAAAGGACCCCCATGCCACAGTCCTCCTCTGTAAACGTTTTGAATTTGAAGATCAAGGTAAATCTAACTTAATTTGTCTTCTGGAAAACATGTAAGTATCTTCTGTAGCTTCTGAAGGGCAGTACTAAATGAAAAAATATGATATGGTTTTTCCATCTGGAGCATCAGTGAGCATTTGAACCATCTGTAATAGTTGCAAATGAGTCCCTCAGTCGTCCTCAGTGTGAAAAGATGGATCTCAAAATCATACAGTTAATGTTGGAAAGGGTTCAAATATACAAGAATTCTGGAAAACCAAAGAATTTGTGTGACCTGAAGGATTTTTCTGAAGAACAGTGGGCAGTTTAACTGTTCAGGACAAACAAGGGACTACTAAAATCACTAAAAAAAAAAAAAAATCACAGCTGTGGATCATTCAGGCAACAACACAGTATTAAGAATTAAGTGTATGTAAACTTTTGAAAGGGATCATTTTTATAAATTCAACTATTATTTTCTCTTGTAAGATAGAATGAGAGAGGCAACAATTGTATAATTGTTTATAATATTTAATTATTTAATAAATATTTAATAATTATACAATAAATAAGATTTTGCTGCTTTTTAATAAAGACTTTTTTATTTACAGATGATGCAGGAATGGTCTGTGTAGCAGGATTCGTTCAAGCCTTGTGGGTGCTTGCATTTTCTGAAGTCCCAGTCTATTATCAGAGTAAAGTACAGATCAGCTTCTTTCTTAATGTATAAAATCATTAACTCTTTCACTCATTCACAATTCCTTAATGAACTAACAAAAATGTTTAACTCTAATTCTGGCCCTACAGAGCTCAGAATGAGGAAAATTTTGCTCCTGTGGATCAGTTGGTCTTGTTTTAGTAAACTCGGTTGCACTGATGATAGAACTGATTATGAAAGCAAGTGAGCGAGCACAACATTTTAATGAGATTCCTAAGGTCATGTATAAACGTACTGCTTGTTTAAAATTAATCTTCTTCCACAGTTTGTGGTATAGACTCTGGGGGGAGACTTTAGAGTCAATGTCTTTCCGTCTGAATGGCTCTTCACTGTTGCACTGCTGATTTTATCCATTTTTGCATCCTATGACCTGAAATGGATTCTGTCACTATGTGGGAATCATCCTTCATGCTGTCTTTTGGGTTTATTTTTTTCATCTGTGCATTAACTGAGGCCGATTGATTGTAATCTTCAAATCTTTTCCTCTCTCTAATCTCAGGGAAACCTATTAACACAGTCTCAGGAGGCTTCTCAGGTGTTATTATGATTATGAATTTGGTTAATTAATACAATCATTTTAAATACACTGACATTTAATTTGGACAACAATAGAAAAATGTCACATTTAAAATACATTTGTCTTCCAACTGCATTATAGAAATGAACCAGATGACTGGTGACTTTTTCACCAGACGAACCAGATGACTTTTTATTATTATTATTATTATTTACTTAATAATTTTAAGGCAATGGGTTTCCTATTTTTTAAGTTAAGTCAACTTATCACTTTTTTATTTATTTATGTAATTTTATGTACTTGGGTTTCTCTGCTTTGTTCTTATGTTATTGCTGACTTACTTTAAAAGTGCCTGAAGCACTATCAACAACATTTATTAAATTAAAATTATATTTTTTGCTGTAGTTACCAAAACGGGTGAGGAATGTTGAGTTTCACCTTTTTGTGATCATTCTGTTTCAAGGCTTAGGTGTACAAGTGAGCTGCAAAGTGGATCCATAGTTGAATGTCTAACATAATATGCTCTTCTGTTGCTTTTTCCACCAACATTTTCTGTAAAACATTCATTCTCTGTGAGATGTTTTTATGCACATTCACTTCTGACAAGATTAATTATATTCTGCCTTCTTCTGATAAATTTGTGTAAGATGTCATCTTAAATGTAAGAAGACCTTTGTAATACAGGATGTTATTATAGGTTTATTGTATTATTCAGGAGTATTTTGAAATGTATATTTCTTATAATATTTTTGAATTTTATTTTAATGTTTTTGTACCAATGATCTCATGTAGTATTGAATTATGATCTGCATCTCTTGAGAGGTACATTAGCTCTGTAAATTACAATAAATATGTTGTAAGAAATTGCAATCTGCCCCAAGAATGGGACCTTATGCTTTTATTTATTTATTGCCTTGAGTTGCAATTTTTTAATAATTCAATGGCATTATAAAGTGTGTCTTGACGTTTATGCACTCATGTCAACATGATGGCCTATTGCTCTGTCATGAGTGCAAATAATAACGTGCTACTCTAAACAGCTAAATCGAGATCAGATTTCAAATATATTGTTTTAATAAATGTAGTTTCTATGCATATGTGTTCTTATGAGCTGGTTATTGCTGCGCGCCCCCAAGCGGCAGGCCTGACTGTTTTGAACATTTTTCTGTTTTAACGTAAGGAAAGACACGCTTTTACCAAAGTGTTTACCAAGTGTCGTACCAAAGTGGTCCAGGAAACGGAATTAATATTTAAAACAGAACCAGCCCCCTTCAGCCGATTAGTTACAACCGAGACAGCGTCACATTACGTAATTAATATTCATAAGGCAAGACGGCGGTGTTGGCCGATAAGTGTTGCCAAGTTATCAGTTTTCCCACGGAATTGGGCTACTTTAACACTGTTGCCACGGGTTAAAGCGACCAAT
This sequence comes from Labeobarbus marequensis, assembly GCA_034780575.1. Taxonomy (NCBI): domain Eukaryota; kingdom Metazoa; phylum Chordata; class Actinopteri; order Cypriniformes; family Cyprinidae; genus Labeobarbus; species Labeobarbus marequensis. Next base: position 3,780,054 of record JAUZSZ010000083.1, on the reverse strand, counting down.
AACGTAATATTTAACCCCTGCAATGCTAATTTTACCTGGGGAGTTTCACCAAAAAGCTTGATTTTTATCCCCCGGAACGCGATTTTTACCGGAGGGACCCCGCGAAACGCGTTTAGGTTAGTTTTGCATAGCAATTGGGCGGGTTTTGTTGTGCACACCTGGCAACCCTGGGGCAGATTCGCTTACGGGAGACCGAAGAACGAAGATTAGATATGTGAAAAACATTTACCTGTTTACTTCTCCGGTTTTAAAGTAAGTTGAACATGCAGTATTACAACTCTCGCTCTTCTAGTAGTAAAAAACCATTTGATATGTATTTGGTACTAGTGTTGTTGGCTGTTTGAAATCCGCTTGCAGCAGTGTATCAAGCTGGGACGTAACGTTAGACCGATAGGTGTGCTTCTGTATTGTTGTTTACCTGTATTTTAAAGAGTTTCACTCATAATTATTATAAATTGCCGAGAAAGTGTGAATTTGAGTTTGCTGTTGTCTTTGCATGAAGCTTTATTTGTCTTATTGAGCGATTTTATGAGCTTTGAACCAAAATAATATATTATTTCTTCGCTAACTCTTCGCAGTTTGTGTATTTTCACTTTTGGCTTGGACGGCACGTGGGACAGTAAAGTTTAGGCATACAGTCGACGGTAAAGTTACAGTTGCCATCGCTTTTAGAAAACAGTGTTTCTGGTCCGTAATAATCAGTAGTTTTGAGTCGTTTATCATGAAGTTGTTTGGCCGGTTGGTGTAATCCGGTTATCCTCGTTTAACACAGGCGCTGCTCTGATTCCCTTTGAAAGTCAGACTGATGACAGCACACAATTCACGCCTGATCTGTTTCACAAGGGCACATTGACAATATGATAACAGTGTGCTATTGGTCTGAGTTGCATTGCCGTTGAAGTTCTAGTAGTTAAAGCAGATTAGACAAATACTATACACGAAGGGTCAGTGTTAACTCTGGAATTGTTTTTCAGGGATATTTATACTTTTCCGATTGCAAATTTCTTTTGGTTCATATTTTTTAGAGAAATACTTCCTATTAGTCATTCAGCAAAACCCTGTGACAGCAAATGTGTGTATCTGGCAACTACATGTTGCTTTAAACTCATAACTAGAATTAAATATTCACATGATCAAATGTTTAATGACAGATAAAATGAGGAATTTACTTTTTAGCCCATCATATTTTGAGACATTTTTTTCCATTGTCTGTCACATTTTGCCCTGATCCTACATTGCCTACATTGATCCTACTATATTTATTTTTATTTGTCCTTCCTTATTGCTGATCCAGACAATGTACATTGTATGAGATATTTGCTATTGTTTTCACAGAAAAACTGATCTCATGTGCATGAAGGTTGGTTATTGATTAACTGATTCCCTGTCTTACCATCCTCAACAGAATGGAGACCTCATCTAAAGAAGAATACAAGATCCAATCGTTTGATTTAGAGACACAGAAACTCCTCAAAACTGCCTTGAAAGGTCATTATCTTTAATCATCAGCAGTTTTGCATGACATTTTACAATTAGCCTCACAAATGTGTTTATATATATATATATATATATATATATATATATATATATACACACACAAAAACACAAACATACACAGAAAGACACACACACACACACACACACACACACCCACACACACACATACATACATACATACATACATACATATGTATATTTGTTTTTTTTTTCCTCATCAGACCCAGGCTCAGTTGACCTGGAGAAAGTGTCCAATGTAATAGTGGACCAATCTTTGAAGGACCAGATCTTCAGTAGGGAGGCCGGACGCATCTGTTTCACAATTGTCCAGGTAAACAAATGTGCCACATGCAAGTTTTTATACAGAACACTTAAACGTTTGCATTCTCTTCAAAGTATAAAAATGTTCACATTTGTCTTGTAGTTTATTAGGACTGAGTTATAATCAATTGACTCGCTTGATTCAGGCCGAGGCCAAGCAGAACAACGGGAACGTGTTTCGGCGTAACCTTTTGAACCGACTGCAGCAGGAATTCAAAGCCAGAGAAGAGACGCGGCAGAGATCCACTCAGGACTGGGTTTGCCTTGTGTCCTTCATCTGCAACATCTTTGACTACCTCAAGGTGAATAGTTGCCTTCTGTTTTAATGTTTAAAGTATAGATCACCCAAAAATGAAAATTTGCTGAAAATTTACTCACCCTTAGGCTATCCAAGATGTAGAAGAGTTTGTTTCTTTATGAGAACAGATTTGGAGTAATTTAGCTTTACATCTCTTGCTCCACCAATGGGATCCGCTGCAGTGAATGGGTGCCGTCAGAATGAGAGTCCAAACAGCTGATAAAAACATCACAATAACCTACAAGTAATCCATACCACTCCAGTCCATCAGTTAATGTGTTGTGAAATGAAAAGGTGCATGTTTGTAAGAATCGAATCCATCATTAAGACGCTTTTAACTTCAAACGGCTGTTTCAGGTTTACCGCTGTCCATAATCCCTAATATTGCTTTCCCCAGAGATGAAGTGGTCTGGTCTGAATCAATAGACAAATATGCACATATCAAGCAGAATTTACAAGCAAAAGCAGTCCAAAATGGCTCTAAACAAATTTGTTGGTGAATTTTAATGTGACAGGACAACAGGAGATGAACTTTTTAAAGCGTTATTATGGATTATGAACTCCTTTTTTGACCAGAAGCGATGATGTAAAGTTAAAATGCCTTTATGATGTGTTTTTTTTTGTTTGTTTTGTTTTTTTGTCTTTTTCTTACAAACATGCAACTTTTCACAAGTGTTAATTGACGGACTGAAGGGGTGTGGATTATTGTGGCATTTATCAGCTGTTTGATCTCTCATTCTGACGGCACCCATTCACTGCAGAGGTTCTGTTGCTGAGCAAGTGAGGTAAATTTCTTCAAAATTGTTCTGATGAAGAAACAGTCTCATCTACATCTTGGATGGCCTGAGGGTGACTGAATTTTCAATCATTTTTCGTTTCTAGGTTAACTATTCATTTTAGAATCACAACTAACTATAATTTAAAACAAAAATACATATGTAAATTAATTTGAAGAGCTCACTCCATTTTAACTTTATTCTGTTGGCTGCAGGTGAACAACATGCCCATGATGGCCCTGGTGCACCCCGTCTATGACTGTTTGTTCAGACTGTCCCAATCTGATGCCCTGAAGAACGAGGAGGAGGTGAATCCTGAATATTATTATTGTTTGAAATGGATAGACTAACTGATTAGTAATGCATCAAAAAAATGGCAAAAGTGAATTTTCGGTTTCATCAGAAAATGGTTTGGAGGTTCAAAATCATTAAACAAAACTTTCTGACATTTTCCGTCTTTCTCTGTCTCAGGTGGACTGTCTGGTGTTACAGTTGCATCGTATTGGAGATCAGCTGGAGAAGATGAACCTGCAGCTCATGGATGAGCTGTTCAATCTACTGAGGGATGGATTTCTCCTGCAGGAGGACCTGAGCTCCATGGGCCGCCTGCTCCTGCTTGAGATCCTTGAGTTTCGCGCAGGAGGCTGGACTCTCAGTGAAACTGCTCAGAAATACTACTACAGTGAAGTGACAGACTGAGGCCTCCACCAATCATGAGAGGGAAACGAGAAGGAGCAATGAAATTGCAATCCCTAGGAACCAAGAGTGGAGGTTTTATTTTTATATTTACCTTTGATGAAGGCTTGGAGATTCAGTAGGTATGAGGTTTGACATGAAGTAGAAAACTGCTGAAACTTAGATGTAGAACTGGGTTTGGGTTTTGACTTTTTGAAGTTGACTTGAACTGAATTTGTAAGTTCGTGATTTTGCTTTCTTGATACACATTCCTAGTTTTATAGCTTTATCCATTCACATTATTTAAAAAAAAAAAAGAAAGAAAACAATTCATAATTTTTTTTTTGATCAAAGTAACTTTATCAAACTCTGGAATGGCAGCCACCAAAGCCGCTTGGGGTTTAACCAATGGCTGCTGGTAGTGTTTCCCCAATTGCAAAGTCTTGCTTTTTTTTTCACCTTCCAATCAGTTTCCAATGGATGTTTTTTCTCGTTCAATATCCTGTTTTTTTAATGCCAAATTATTGAAGATAGGTTGTGAATTTTGTTTCATATTGACTTTGGCTTCCTCATGTCATGATTTAGAAAACACCAACAAATCTGCAAAGAGTAGTCCATGTTGTAAAGTTACAAAAAAATATGTTAATGTCCCAGCATTATCTAGGACAAACTATTAATGTGCGATAGCACAGTTAAGCAACACTCCTACTTCAAATCCAGTTACTGGGACAAATAGGTTATGTCTGAAGGGCTTTTTAAGGTTTTTATTTTTTTTATTTATTTATTTTATTTTTTTGCTATAATCATGTTATCTTTAGTTATCATTGGTCACAGATCTTTAGACATTTTAGTTACTGAGTTTAAATTTGAATGTAGTTCAACAGTAGCAGCATTAGATTCTTGATTCATTTGATTTAGTTTTTATTTGTCAAAGACTAACACAAAGGGTTGTAATCATAACACTAGAGGTTACTAGATTATTTTAATATCAATATATTTAATTAATTTTAGTTCTCAGATTTTTATTGTTGACTAACAATTTGCCTCGATAGGAGGAACAGCTATTTTTATTGTAAAGAGAGGAGGATTACTTTATATAATATATATTTATGTTCTATAATACACTTTAAATAATTTTAATCAGTGAAATCTGTTTTGATGGAGCAAAAGCAGTTTACAAGAGTAACAGATAAATACAATGTTTCCTTGTGGAATATTATACTATA
>JAUZSZ010000083.1:3762302-3775161 GCA_034780575.1 Labeobarbus marequensis | reverse complement strand
TTGTTGAAGACACTGAAGACACAGCATTCACATATTTATTTATATATATATATATATATATATATATACACAGATTTTTTTAAACAAGGAAACTTATTATTATAACTCACGATTAATCTCAGTACAATCTAGAACAATTTGCATATTTCACTTTTTTGAAGTATTTTTACCATAATTTACACAACCACTTCATTCACGTTGTTCTTGATGATTTATGATCTTAGAAAATTATAACATGTTCAGAACTGACACTCAAACAATGCTTCTTTAGGACATTTATTATTGTAGAAATGCAGTAAATGTTAAAGATATTTGTTTTAGAGTTGTTGTGTTGATAGTGAATTCACACATTTGTGTTTATTTGATTTTTTTTTATAGAATTGGCTGAAAAGAAGTTGCTGTCATGCTCTGGAGAGTTAAGGAGAAAAGAGATTTACAGAAAAGTTCGACTCTTTGTAGCTACTTGTAGCTTTTCATGGCTGCCTTCATTACAGCTAGCCCTTCTGCTCTACGCTCATTTTGCCTCCGATCAAGGTAAACAAGAACATTTTTGACTTGAGCAGATACTGAATGAGAATTAACTAATTAATATGCTTGAGTAATACTCAGTTTTGTCTGCTTCTTACAGCATAAATAAAAGTGTAAGTGTTATTGTGACAATTTATTTCTTAACTCTTAACTACCTCTCTCTCTTTTTAAGTGTTTATCATGACAGCTCTTCCAGTACTTCATTGGTTGTCTTATTTCTATTGGAATAAAAATAAATGCTGTAAGTATGAGAAATTATATGTTACTCTATTATGACTGCAGAAATGAATCAGTAGATGGGCATACAATTAAATTTAAATACATGAACATCACATTTATTGTACGTTTTTCCCCAAATAATGTTGAATGTACACCTAAAAGTGTCAGAACTAGTTCTGTCTTTTTGTGACTTGAATGACTTGTGTTTTTCAAGTGGTGGTCCTCAATAAAAAATCAGTTTCCATCTATATCAGTTTTTTCACTCAATAACTATTTTCATTCTTGAGCATGTTTTCACTGTTTCTTTTGTCTTTTCAGGTCTGCGTTGTCCGTACTATTTAATATGGTTAATGATGATTGGGATGAGTGGAGCAATGGTGCATTTTCACATTATGCTCTTGAGAAATGAAAAAGGTATGAATATATTTCTAATATTTAAAGATATTAAAAAGTTTAAAACATATTTATTTTAATTATAAAAATATAAGTTTACATCTGTTCATTTTTAATATCGGTATAATTGGTATTAGTATAATATAAAATAATTTGTAGTTCTCTTATACACACACACACACACACACACACACATATATATAGATAGATAGATAGATAGATAGATACAGATATAGATTTAGATATAGATATAATAGAACGAGAGAGACCTAATTACATATTTATGGGCAATAAATAAGACTTTGCTGCTTTTTAATAAAGACTTTTTTATTTACAGTTGATGCAGGACCGATCTGTGTGGCAGGATTTGTTCAAGCCTTGTGGGTTTTTGCATTTTCTGAAGTCCCAGTCTATTATGAGAGTAAAGTACCAATCAGCTTCTTTCTCATTCATGTATTGTTTTTCAATCCTCCTGTTTCTTTCTCATCAATGAAGGTCTGGAAGTGTTGTGATTCTGCCGGGGATTATTATACTGCAACCAATCAGAAAACGATCACTGTGTCTAAAATCATTAATTCCTTCACTCATTCACAATTCCTTAATGAACTAACAAAAATGTTTAACTCTGGCCCTACAGAGCTCAGCATGAGGAAAATTGTGTTCCTGTATGGATCAGCTGGTCTTGTTTTAATAAACTCGGTTGCACTGATGACAGAAGTGATAATGAAAGCAGGTGAGTGAACGCAACATTTAATGAGAATTCTAAGGTCATGGAGGGTCAAAACATACTGTTTGTTTAAAATGAATCTCCTTCCACAGTTTATGGCGTGCGTCTGGTGGGAGATTTGAGGGTCGTTATCTTTCCATCTGAGTGGCTCTTCACTGTAGCACTACTGATTTTATCCCTTGTTGCGTCCTGTAAGTATGACCTGAAATGGATTTTATCCCTATTTGTGAATCAACCATCATGCTGTCTTTGCCGCATCTGTGCATTAACTGAGGCTGTAACTAATCTTCAAATCTTTTCGTCTCTCACATCTCAGGGAAACCTGTCAACACCGAGTCTCATGAGGCTTCTCAGGTGAGTTCTTTGGTTAATTAATACAATCATTTTAAATACACTGACATTTAAAGTGGACAACAATTAAAAATACATTTTACTTCTAATTGTAGATGTCAACATGTTATAAAGGGACTCCTGGTACAAAGCATACCAGTATAGATATGAACCAGACGACTGGAGAATCTGTTGAAATGGAAACTCTGAGAAAAGTAGCCAGGGACAGTGAGGAGCATCAAGAAGAGGAGATCAACTTACAGTAAAGTGAACTTTGACTGAACTTTTCTCACTGGGCAGAGGTTTTCATGGTATGAAACATTTCTGAGGTATATTGAACATGCCTTTTTTGTGTCTGCATAACTACTATCAGCAGAGACTGGTGCACATCATCGTGGCTGGGGCTGAATTATTTTTTATATCTGCGATGTTGAGTCAGTGATATTGTGGTATGTTGTTTGTGGTTGCCACACTATGCCTAATTCTACTTTGAAGTGACTTAAATGCTTGAAGTGACTCAAAAATTGTTTATATATGCTCAAACTTTTATTTTTGTGTATGCATTTAAATATTTTAAATGTAACGTATGTAAATTAATTAATATATGTTCAATTAATTTGTTAAAATATATACTTCCTCATATTTGTTCTTATGTTATTGTTGACTTTTCTTTAAAAGTGCTTACTAGAGCACTTGCAACAATATTTACTAAAGTAATCAGCATTATTTTTTTTCTGTAGTACAGAACTGGGTATTGAATGTTGAATTTTGCTGTAACTGTGTTGCGACTCTCTTTCGAGGGTTAGGTGCATGCTCCCGGCTAGAGTAAGCTGCGAGGTGGATCCAGAGTCGAATGTAGAGCATAATATGCTCTTCTGTTGCTTTTCTCTGCTGACATTTTCTGTGAAACATGTTCTACCTTTTTTCTCTGTGAGATGTTTGTTTATGCACATTCACTTCTGAAAAGATTAATGACATTCTGCCTCATTCTTCTGATACATTTTTGTAAGATATCATCTTAAATGTAAGAAAACCTTTGTTCATACAGGATATTGTTACACAGGTTTATTTTATTATTCAGAAGTATTTTGAAATGTATTTTTTCTCTTATATTTTTTATTAATATGTTTGTACCAATTTGAAGCACATGATCTCATGAAGTATTAAATTGTGATCTGCATCTCTTGAGAGTTACGTTAACTCTGTAAATGACAATAAATATTTTTATCCCCAAAGAATGTGATTTCCACCTGACCTCATTCAGTATGCGTATTATTTTATTTTATTTATGTTATATATTTCTATATTACTGATTAGTTTATTATCTTTATTTTTTTTTATTTCATTTTTTTTTTTTGTCTTGGGTTGCGTTTTTGAATAATTCACTGACATTAAAAAGTGTGTCTTGTTTATAAACAAATGTCATGATAATGATGGTCTGTTGCTCTGAGTGCAAATAATCTGACATAACGCGCTACTCTAAACAGATAAAGTGAGGTTAGGTTTCACATATATTGTTTTAATACATATCATTTTTATACATATGTGTTCTTATTAGCTGGTTATGGCTGCTCGCCCCCAAGCGGCAGTCCTGATGATTTTTTTTTTTTGAACATTTTTATTTTTTTATTTTCTGCGCCAGCGGACTCGTAATGGAGAGACAGAGAGACACGCTTCGCTTATTAATATTAATTTGGTCATAAAAACGTTGCTTCTGAACCTATAGGGTCCAGGATAACGTAATGAATATTTAAAATAGAACCAGCTCTCTTCAGCCAATCAGTTAGGTCAACCGAGAGAACGTCACATTACGTAATTAATATTCATAAGGTAAGCCGGAGACCGCGGAAAAGAGCGGAGATTAGAGATGTGAAAGACATTTGCGTCTCCGGTTTTTAAAGTAAGTCTTTGTTCAACATGCAGTATTACCCCTCACACAGTTTTAGTTGTATAAAAACATTTTATATGCATTCGTAGTGTTGTTGACGGTTTGAAATCCGCTTCTGGTGAACCAAGCTGGGTGTAAACGAGGTGTGTGCTTCTGTGTTGTTGTTGTTTACTTGAGACTAATTAAAGAGTTTCAATCAAACTGTTTATGATATTGCCGTGAAAGTGTGAATTGGATTTTGTCACTGTCTTTAAATTAACTTTTATTTGGCTTATTGAGCGGTTTTATGAGCGAGCCAAAATAATAACGTTAGAGTATTTCTTTGCTAACTCTTCGGGTTTTGTGTATTTTCAGTTTTGGACGGCACCCGGGAAAGTAAAGATCAGGCCTACAATCGACTGTACATTTACAGAGTGTTTCTGAACAATAATAATCAGTCGTTTTGAGTCGTTTGTCAGGGAGTTGTGTGTTTGTGTCAGGCCGGTGGTGTTTGTCGTAATCCGTTTATCCTCGTTTAGCTCACGAGCTTCACATAAGCTTCACGTGTTTCACACATTATCTGTTTCACAAGAGCACAACGACTATATTGCAATAGTGTGTCACTGGTCTGAGTTGCATTGCTATTAATGTTCTAGTAGTTCATGCAAATTAGATAAATAGTATACACAAAGGGTTAATATTAAGGCTCTGGAATTGATTTTCAGGGATATTTATTTTATTTTTTTTACTTTTTCGATTGCGAATTTGTTCTGGTTCAGTCATGGTTTTTTTTAGAAATACTTCATATTAGTCATTCATTAAAACTCTGACTGCAAATATGTGTATCTGAAAACTACATGTCACTTTAAAACCATAACTAGAATTATATATAAACATGATCAAATGTTAAATAACATATGAAATGAGGAATTTGCTTTTTAGCCCATCTCAGCTGAGACTTTTTTTTTTTTCGTGTCTGTGACATTTTGCCCCTGGGTCAGCTGCATAAGCTGTTTAGATGAGTTTTTTTTTTTTTTTTAAAGTTAGTTATATAATTTTTTTTTTTACTTTTTAATTCAGTTAAGGTAGATTGGTCTTATTTGTACTGGAAAAGTAAGACTGATTTTCCCCGTGGCAGCTGCTAGTTGGTCAAGCTGATTCTTAAGACGCAGTCTTAATGTGGTGGCTAAGTTTATGCAACTGGCCCCTGATTCTACATTTTGTAATGAATTATGCAGAACAATCTTTCTTTTAAGAGTATGTTGCTCACTGGCTTTAAATTGTCATCTTGTGTTTTTCATATTCAAATCTGAGTGTTATTATTACACTAAGATCATGATATTATGGTCAACTTTTTAAATTGTTGCAGACAAGAGATTTGACTAAGCGTTGCCAGTAGGCATGTGTGTCTGTTACAGGATTGATCGATGTAGCTCAACTTAATTTGTTCTTCCTTATTGCTGATCCAGACAATGTACTTTGTTCAAGATGTCGGCTGTTGTTTTCACAGTAAAACTGATCTCATGTGCCTGAAGGTTGGTTATTGATTGGAGAACTCAGAATGGAAAGCTCATCTAAAGAAGAGTACACGATCCAGTCGTTTGATTTGGAGACACAGAAACTTCTCAAAACTGCCTTGAAAGGTCATTATCTTGAATCTGCAGCAGTTTTGCATAACACATTTTACAATTGGGCTCACAAATGTGTTTTTTATTTTTGTATTTTTTCTCCTCTCTCATCAGACCCGGGCTCAGTTGATCTGGAGAAAGTGTCCAATGTAATAGTGGACCAATCTCTGAAGGACCAGAACTTCAGCAGGGAGGCCGGGCGCATCTGTCACACGATTGTCCAGGTAAACAAATGCACCACATGCACGTTTTTATACAGAACACTTAAAAGTTTGCATGCTGCATTCTCTTCAATGTATAAAATGCTCACATTTGCCTTGTAGTTTATTAGGACTGATTTGTAATCAGTTGACTCGCTTGATTCAGGCCGAGGCTAAACAGAGCAACGGGAGTGTGTTTCGGCGTAACCTCCTGAACCGACTGCAGCAGGAGTTCAAAGCCAGAGAGGAGACGCGGCAGAGATCCACTCAGGAGTGGGTTTGCCTCGTGTCCTTCATCTGCAACATCTTTGACTACCTCAAGGTGAATAGTTTCCTTCTGTTTTAATGCTTAAAGAATAGATCTCCCAAAAATGAAAATTTACTCACCCTTTGATTATCCAAGATGTAGAAGAGTTTGTTTCTTTATCAGAACAGATTTGGAGAAATTTAGCATTGCATCGTTTGTTCAGCAATTGATCCTCTGCAGTGAATGGGTGCCGTCAGAATGAGAGTCCAAACAGCTGATAAAAACATCCTGATAATCCACAAGCAATCCACACAACTCCAGTCCAGCAAGTGACATCTTGTCAGGCGAAAAGCTGTGTGATTCTAAGAAACAAATCCATCATTAAGACATTTTTAATTTCAAATCGTTGTTTCTGACCATAATCCCTGATATTGATTTTTCCAGAGATAAATTGGTCTGATCTGATTCAGGAGAGAAATATGCACATATCAAGTAAAGTTTAGAAGCAAAAGCTGTCCAAAACAGCTCTAGACAGATTTGTTGGTGAATTGTGATGTGAGAGAACAACAGAAGATGGACTTTAAGTGTTATTATGGATTTTGAACTCCTATTTTGGCCAGAAGCGACGGTGTAAAGTTAAAATGCCTTTATGATGCTTTTTTTTTCTTCTTCTTACAAACACGCAGCTTTACACATTAACTGGTGGACTGGAGTGGTGTGAATTACTTGTGTATTATTGTGATGTTTTTATCAGCTGTTTGGTGTCTTATTCTGACGGCACCCATTCGCTGCAGAGGATCCGTTGCTGAGCAAGTGAAGTAAATTTCTTCAAATCTGTTCTGATGAAGAAAAATCTTCTACATCTTGGGTGAGTGAATTTTCAATAATTTTTCATTTCTGGGTGAACTATTCATTTTAGAATCACAGTTGGGAAAGTACTCATGCTAACTATAATTAAAAAAAAAAAAATACATAGGTAAATTCATTTGAAGTGCCAACTCCATTTTAACTTTATTCTGTTGGCTGCAGGTGAACAACATGCCCATGATGGCCCTGGTGCACCCCGTATATGACTGTTTGTTCAGACTGGCCAAATCTGATGCCCTGAGGAACGAGGAGGAGGTGAATCCTGAATATTATTATTGTTTGACTGAAATGGATAGACTAATTGAGTAAATAAATTAGTAATGCATCAAAAAAATGGCAAAAGTGAATTTTCAGTTTCATCAGAAAATGGTTTGGAGGGTCAATCATTAACCACAACTTTTTGACATTTTCCATCTCTCTCTCTGTCTCAGGTGGACTGTCTTGTGTTACAGTTGCATCGTATCGGAGATCAGCTGGAGAAGATGAACCTGCAGCTCATGGATGAGCTGTTCAATCTGCTGAGGGATGGATTTCTCCTGCAGGAGGACCTGAGCTCCATGGGCCGCCTGCTTCTTCTGGAGATCCTTGAGTTTCGTGCAGGAGGCTGGACTCTCAGCGAAACAGCTCAGAAATACTACTACAGCGAAGTCACGGACTGAGGCCTCCACCAATCAGGAGCAAGAAACAAGGAGCACGATGAAATTGCAATATGTAGGAACCAAGTGTGTAGGTTTTATTTTTCTATTTACCTTTGAAGAAGGCTTGGAGATTCACTACGTATGAGCTTTGACATGAAGTAGAAGATTGGTCAAAGTTAGATGCAGTACTGGGTTTTGGTTTTGACTTGAAGTGACATGAAGTCCATCATATTTACTTTCTTACTACACATTCCTGGTTTTATAGTTTTATTCATTCACATTATTCAAAAAAATAACAAACAAGAAAAAAATTCATTATATTCATGATTTTATTTTGATCAAAGTTTATTATGACACCCAAGGCCACTTGGGGTTTAATCAGTGGGTGCTGGTAGCTTTACCCCAATTACAAAGTCTTGCAGTCCTTTTCCAATCAGGACTTTGACACAAATCTGCAAATAGTAGTCCATGTTGTAATGTTACTGACATATGCTAATGTCCCAGCATTCCCTAGGACAAACTATTAATATGTGCAATAATGCAGTTCACTCATGGGTTAAGCGTACTTACATTTTTTGGCTATAATCACAGTATATTTAGTTATCAATGGTCACAGATCTTTAAATATTTTAGTTAATCAGTTGTGAATGTAGTTCAAGTACATTTCCATATGATCTTTAAAGTGTTACAATAGCAGGATTACAATCATGATTCATTTGATTTCGGTCTTATGTTTGTGTCAAGGGCTGTAATCTGAACACTAGAGATGATTAGATGGTTTTATTAGATAGAGATGGATATTTAATACATTTTTAGGTGTTTGATTTTCTTAAATCAACTAACAAGTTATATTTGCATCTGTAGAAAGAGCAGCTATTTCTATTTAATAGAAAGAATTACTTTATATATTTGTTCTATAATACAATTTATAAAATGTTAATCTGTGACAAAATCTGTTTTTAATGAACCGTAAACAATTTATAAGAGTCACATTTAAATATGTTTTCTCAATGCTAATAATTTTATACTACGATAAGAAGAGCGAATGTATATCCAAGAAAACTTCTTCAGGTGCTGGATGAAGACAAAGTGTCACAAGCTTGCATAATTTTTTTTCTTTTCTTATTTTGTATCATGTCAATTCGATGAAGAGCCACTGGACTGAAATGTTAACATGAAATCAGGTGATATGCCAGGTGATATTTGAATGTAAAAACATTAAGCTTCTGTGCAGCTGTTTTGGCCAAACTGATTTCTCAGGCTCTTGCAGATTAGACAGTGACTTGTATAATTGTCTTCATGCCACAAGTTTCAAATAAAGAAACAATTAATTATTTTTGAGCACAAGATTACAATTGACATCTAAAAAAAAAAAATTAAAAGGAGATTTTTGTAACTGTTCAACTGTTGTTAAAAAAAAATCCTTGTCAGAAATGGAAATATTTTTCTTTTTATAGCTTTATTTACTTTCATATGAAGACAAACTGTATTTATGAGTCAAGATAACAGACTTTCTCATGTCCTTTTTTGTGATGCCCATCCATCCCCAACTCCTGATGCTGTCAGTCCAAAACAAATCACATCTTTAGGTGAATTAAGAGTCCAGACATCTTCTCTCTACCACCAGCGGTAGTGTGCGTATGCCCTGTTGGCTTCAGCCATCTTGTGAAGGTCGTGTTTGCGTTTCACTACGTTTCCCTCGTTAGCGAAGGCGGCCAGCAGCTCCTGCGAAAGCTTCTCGTACATGTGTGTGCGACGGTGCTTGTTGTCTCTGCATTCTGTGATAATCCACTTCATGGCCAGAAAACGCCGCCGATTATCTGTGAGAGGAACCGGCACCTGCAGGACCAATAATTCAGAGATTAAACATGAAATCTTCTTTATAGAGCTTTGATGTAATTCCTCTAGCTTGACCAAACTGTTGGTTGTATGGGAAAGATCTGGTTTTGAAAACTAATTTTGCGTTTTACAGAAGAAAGTCATACAGGTTTGATAAAACATGAAGGTGAGAAAATAATGATAACTTTCACTTTTTGAATGAATTATCCCTATAAACAAAACTCTTGGTAAAAGGATACCATTTCATAAAATATTAATCCAAAATATGCACACAATTCCATGCAACATCTTAGTTAATATCATTAAATTGTATTTTCTTTCATAAAAATTATCATTGACTTTCAATCATTTCTCTAGAGATATTTCTATCAGTGTTGGTCATTGGCAAACCCATTAATTGAACTCTGATTCTGAGTTGCACATCTACAAACATCTGACTAGATCATCTCAGAGGTGTGAAATATTAAATGTTGTGCACAGACCTGATAAGATTTCCCTCCTTTCTGAACACTGGCCAGGCCGATGATGGGTTTGCAGTTCTCTAGGGCCTGATGGAAGATGGTGTATGGATTGCACTCGATCTCTTCTCTCTTAGCTGCTGGAGATTTGTGGAATTTCTCCACCTGCTTTCTCTTTATGGTCTCCAGCGTCTAAACAGACACAAAACATCCAAGCAGAAATTATGTTGAAACTCCATATGAACAATTTCATCATATTTTTGAAAGATGACTCTTATGCTTACAAGGCCGCATTTTTTTTTTTTTTGGATTATTATTAAAATACATGGAAAAACAGGAATACTGTGGCATTACAATTTAAAGTAACTTTTTTTTATTGTAGATTATTGTAAAATGTAATTTCCTGTGATGCAAAGCTGAATTTTCCGAATTATTACTCCAGTGTCATGATCTTCAGAAATCATTTGCTGATTTGCTCAAGAATTAATAATTATAGTGCTCAATTATCACTAATGGTTCATATTATTATTAGTGTTTTGCTGGTTTAAAATGTATCATATATATATATTTTCAAAGTTCTTTGAAGAATAGGACGCATTTATTTGAAACGGAAGTATTTTGTAACAATGTTTTTTACTTACGCCAGACTATTGAACAACAATGCATCAGTTTCCACAAAAATATGAAGCAGCACAACTGTTTTCAACATTGAAGAGACATGTTTCATGAGCAGTAAAGGTATCTAAAGGATCATGTGACACTGAAGACTGGAGTAATGATGCTGAAAATAGAGTTTTTCAAAATGTATTTAACAGAAGAGTTATTTTAAATGGTCATAATACTTTGCAATATTACAGCTTTTACTACATTTTTTTGCAGCGTTGATGAGCAGAAAAAAAAAAAAAACTTTAAAATTATTCCAACATTTTAACCACAAGTGTGTATATAATGGGATCTGACAAAAACCTGTGTCATGATTCCTCTAGCAAGGATTTTGTTGCCGTCTTGCATCATCATGTTGATGAACTTGCTGTTGGAGTAAAACAGATAAACAGTGCTATGAAAGATACAACATTTAAGTTCAAACAATATTATAAGCATATTATAACTGAACAATCTTAATTAGATTATTAGTCATTATTTTGCATCCTAGATTTTGAATGTGGTTTTTGGACCCCACCGTGTTTCTGTTCAGGTCATACAGCTATGATAACTATAATAACGTTTCCTGCAGTTGGCTGAGCTGTTTTTGTCTTTACCTGATCAGAGGGTCATTGAAAGGAGAGCTGGTGTCGCTCGACAGCGCTGCTTTTATCGGTCTCACTGTTTTCAGTTCCTGCAACTCTTTTTCTTCAGGACTGAGCTCTGATTCAGGGACAGGAGCATCTTTACTGGGATCAGGATCCAGATAGTATGGATTATACCGACTCCATCTCACCAAACACAGACTGAGAGAAGATGCAGAGTAATAGACAAATGTTACCCGGTATGCAGGTTACACAGGGAAATCAGAACAGGCGTGAATAGAAACACACTTAAGCACATGATTCAGTTTGCGATGAATATTACAAATCATGAATTACACAGCAAAGCTGATGTGTCCTATACCTAACTTCGAACATTCCTGGTAAAAATAAGTACAGAAAACTAGTAAAATGTACCTCGGTGTCCAAGGTTTCAGTAAATATTTGACGGAGGCTGCCATCTTTAGGATGGTCTAAGATCAGCTTGGGTGACCAAACTCTTATATCCACTATTAGAAGAGAAACACAAACGCAGATCTCAGATCAGTGGTTAAACTCACTCTGACGAGACCGTGAAAGGACTTCAGCTGAAGAGTGTGTCCTAAAATATTGCCTGAGTAAAATAATACCACTATACCATTAAGTATATATTAGTTACCACTAATAAGTTAAATTAATTTTGGCGAAGAGATTATGAATAGCTTGTATTGCAAGAGCAATCTCATGTGTAACTTAAAATAAAGCGTCTGCTATTTTAGTAAAACACAATGTTAAACTAAAGTTAATTCTTCACTAAACAAGAATCAACATCAACAACAAAGTGTATTACAGATGGTTTTCATTTTATGCTCTAACAGCTTAATTATGCGTATAAATTGTGATCAGTCTCAACACTAACAGTAGAAATAATAGTCCATTTTCGCGGTGGTGCAGTGATATTTCAGCGGTATTTCCGGCGCCTGCATCGCTTCATCTCACGCCCTGACGCGCGCATAATTCAGTAAAGCGAAAGTGAAAGTGTTTCTTTAGACGTGTCCTCAAGTAACCCTCGTCGAAAAGGCTCTCGTTTTCATGATAATTTATGATATAATGAAAGTTTTGTCTAATTTTAATACATGATGGACATTCCTACCTGTATTTTAATGTCACTACTTATGATGGTCGCTGATGGTAAGTATTATCACTTTTGTTTATACGCGATTTTTTTTTTTAACACATTAAGCAATTTGTCTGTTTCTTGGTAGGGTTCACTGTGCGTGGTCCTTCTGGTCCTCTGGTTGCTCCTGGGGGATCTTCAGTGGTTTTGCCCTGTTATGTTGATGAACTCTTGTCAACGGAGGGTCTGCAGGTGGAATGGAGAAGAACAGACTCAGAGACTGTGGTTCAACTGTTTCTGGATGGTGAAAGTCGACCAGAGACCCAGCATGAGGATTATCATGATAGAGCTCATTTCTTTACTGATCAGATTCAACATGGAAACTTCTCCCTCAGTCTGGACAATCTGAGAGCTGAAGATGAGGGACGATACACATGTAGAGTTTACAGTCAGCAGGATTCTGGAGAAACTGTGGTTGAAATAAAAGATGTTGGTGAGTGAGAGCCTCTTACATTCGTGGTAAAATTTTCAATCAAATTACATGATGTACTTTATGGAATTTAAACCAGTCTTGTTCT
>JAUZSZ010000083.1:3692233-3704036 GCA_034780575.1 Labeobarbus marequensis | reverse complement strand
TGTAAACATATACTGTGTAAACATTGTATCATACTGAGAGCATTTATAAACGGCATTTACCTGAAGACTTTGTCTACAGAGTTTTGAGTTTCTATCCGCCTCAATGAAATGTAATACTGCAAGTTGTCGTTGGAGATTCTTAGCCCTCCTTTCTGTTCTTTCAATCGCTTGACGTATACGTCGAAATTCCAAGTCCAATATTGTGAAACCCATGAGAGACAACAAAAACACAGCTCCGATCACAGCATCCTCCATCCTCCTGTTGTTAACGTTCTTCTTCTTTGTTTACATTGTTGAACACCGCATGCAAATGACGTCGCTGTCCACCGGCTTACGTCACTTCTTAGTACCCACTGTCGGTGCGAATGCAACCCTTTAAATGGAAATAGTTCGCACAAAATTGTCCCAGTACTTTAGTACTGTACTTTTAGTTCTGGAACTAAAGCAGTGCGAAAGGCCCTATTGTATTGGCCATTTGCGAACTAACAAAACAAACAAGAAGATGAATCCATCTTTTGATTTGAGTGCTAAAAAATTGCCCTCAATTGCAGGCAGAAGGAAGAAAATCTGAAATGAAAGTGGTCAGCTTTCCCAGTGGATAATGTGCTTCCTGATGAAGGACTCATTTAAAGCGGGTCTCTCTTGAAGTTGTGGGATTCTTCTCTTAGATGAGCATTGATTGGGTTCCTTGTCGTCTGCTGGAGTTCTGGAGCGCCGGGTCTATGAATGAACTGCTCCGTGTCTCACACTGCGGCCCTTTCCAATTTAAGAGCTGAGTAACGCTGAGAGCTTCTGAGTGAAATCGATTGGAGATTTTGTGGGGGATTCATTTGGGTTTCAGCGAGGAATTGATTGCCTGAGAGGGTGGAGAGCATCTTCCAGATTGGTGAAGGGTCGGTTTAGCTTTATCAGCTGAAATTCACAAATTTACAGGTTTGTGTTGTAGGCTTTGTAGAAAACAGATCCTACATCAGCCCTTGATCATAAGAAATGGTTGAGGAAAACAGACTTATACTGCAGCACAGCATTCCTAGGTGTTCATGTTCAGCCTCAGGTTTAGGGTTTGGGTTGCGTATTAGTCTTTTTTCCAGAGAGGTTGCGTGATTTTGTCAGTGATTGGTGTTTGAATCTGAAACTCTTTCCAGCATCACGTCCCAGGCTATCGGCATTGGGATGAAGATGAACGCTGAGTTCATCGTGTTGAATCACTTCAGTCAGAGGTACGCCAAGATCCCTCTCTTCAGCGACGACTTCAACAGCAAAGTGGGGATCTCCTTCGACCACATGAGGGTGAGGATATTATCAAATAATAGAAAACTCACAACTAATTCTTCCTATCCTAAATAAAATGCATCCTTTCATACTTACTTCCTCAGTTTCTTCATTACTTTCATCCTTCCACACTTCCTTAATTCAGTCCTTAGGTATTTCCCTATTTACTTTCGGTTACACTTTATTTTAAGGTGTCCTTGTTACAGTTTAATTATACATTTAAGTACTGAGTAATATTAAATAACTGCATGTACTTACTATATGGTTAGGATTAGGGTTTGGTTTTGGGTTACTTGCATGTAATTATGCATAATTTATTGTTATTATAATAGTAAGTACATTTAAAATGTGTAACAAGGACACCTTAAAATAGTTACCTTACTTTCTCTATTGCTTATATCCTTCCTTGTTTATCTCCTTATTTACGTACATCCTTATTTTTTTACTTCCTTAATAACTTCCTACATTACTTCCATCCATCCTTTATTCCTTCCTATACTCCTCCATCCATCCATCCTTAGTTATTTCCTTCCTTGCGTTTTCTCAGAAACATCCTTCATTACTTACATCCTTCTTTGCTTTCTTTAGTTATTTACTTTTTTACTTGCATGCTTCTTACCTTCCTTATTTACTTCCTGCATTACTTCCATCCGTCTTTCGTTCCTTCCTTAGTTATTTCCTTCCTTCCTTGCATTCTTCTTTTCTCAGTTACTTCCTCTGTTACTTATATCCTTCCTTGCTTACTTCCTCCTTTATTTCCTTATTTACTTATTTACCATCCTTCCTTCCATCCTTTTTTAACCTTAGTGACTTCCTGCAGTACTTCCATCCATCTTTCGTTCCTTCCTTAGTTATTTTCCACCTTACCTCCTTCCTTAGTTATTTCCTTCCTTCCTTGTGTCATTTTTTTTCTCAGTTACTTCTTTCATTCCTTGCTTACTTACTACTTTAGTTATTTCCTTATTTGCTTCCATCCTTCCTTACATCCTTTAACTTCCTTAGTTACTTCCTGCAGTACTTCCATCCTTCTTTCATTTGAAATTTCCCTCCTTACTTCCATCCTTAGTTATTTCCTTCCTTGCAACCTTCTTTTCTGTTCCTTCTTATATCCTTCCTTGCTTACATCTTTCCACCCTTAGTTATTTTCCGCCTTACTTCCTTCCATAGTTACTTCCTTAATTACTTAAATGCTTTGGTCCTGCTGTCCTTCCTTTCATACTTCCTTAGTTATGTTCCTCATTTCCATCCGTTATTTCCTTCCTTCTTCATTTCTTACTTCCTTAGTTATTTAATTCTTTACTTCCTTATTTACATTCTTACAACCTACCTTACTTAAATAATACCTTCCTTATTTATTTCCTTTACTCCTTCCCTTTATTTCTTTTTCGATCTTACCTTACTTTCTAAGTTCAGAAATTCTTTATTTATATTCCACTCTGTGTCAAATGTGAAGTTTGATATGTTATTTTCTTGTGCTTACAGATCCGATTTGGAGATTTCCCAATGCTTCCACGGCTCATTCGGCCTCTGAAGGCATTGTTTGCAGAGGAGATTGAAGAGATGGAGGAGAGGAGAGAAAGGAGAGAGATGAAGAAGACCACTGAACCTCCATCTAACGGAGAGTCCGGAACGAGCCGACAACCTGATGAGATGAGCAAAGGTGCCAAGAGAGAGCAAGATGACCTCAACCAGGAAGCAACCATCAAACGATTTAAGACGAACTGATGGGCAACCAATCAGGGTGAAGGTTAGATCAGCCCAACCAATCAGAAGGCAGGCTGGGGAAAAATTTAACCAATGTGTTATGATCTTAAAATGTACATCATAAGGTCCATGTTGTGTAGAAGTCTGCAGAGTCCAACTGGAAAAGGTGAGATTAAAGCAGCTGGAGATTAATCTGAGTTTCAAGCCAAATCTGAAATACAGCGTATTGGTTCCTGACTTGGATCAGATCTGGAGTCAGTCCCGCTGCGATCAATTTGACTAAAGCTGCAGGTTTGACTAAAGTGATGGTGGGAAAGTACACTACCTTAAACCTTAGAATGTTTTCCATTTTAATTTCAGCCCTCCAGACACTTTAAACCTGAAACAGAAACATTTCAGCACTAAAGGAAGAAATTAGGTTTGGTATTTTCATTTGGGAGTGAGGCATAATTTCAGTTTAGTTTGAATCGGGTTGTATTTGCGAATAAAATGAGTGCAGTGGTGTGTGTGAAAAAAAGCACTTGTACATTTCTGAATGAAATATTTTATTTTATGTCTATGAATTAGCTGATCAGCTTAGGCTCTTCTAATTATTTTAGGGAAATAAACATAATCCTGGAGAACTGTTTGTCATTTTTATAGCTATTTTTAGTCCCCTTTGCCCAATTTTGTTAGCACTGCCTGTGCAAACACTGCTTTGATTATCTTCAGAAAACAAAACAAAACAAACAAAAACAAAACAAGCATTGTTACTTGAGTAATGTGTGTGTATAAAATGATTAATTGCATCCAAAATAAAAGTTTTTGCGTACATAATATATGTGTGTGTACTGTATATATTTATTATGTATTATTATGAATATTTATTATACAAACACATGCATGTATATATTTAAGAAAAATATGTTGTTCATATATTAAATGTATTTATATATAAGAATAAATATATGAATGTATAAACAAATATTTTCAAATTATATGCTGTATGTGTATGTATTTATTTATACAATAAATATACACTGTACACATACATGTATAATGTAAACAAACTTATTTTGGATGCGATTAATCGTTTGACAGCACTAATATAAAAGATTTTTAGACTAAATATGGAATATACATTTTATTATAACTATGCAATGTTTCTGCATTTGAAATATTGCATAAAACATTTTATGCATTTATTAATACATATTGTTTGGTTTTACCTAAAAGCATATGAAATTTGTGTTGGGCTTGTGATTTGCTAATGTCACACAGGATATGTTGGCTGCAGAAATAACTGTGAATCATCTTACAGCTACAGACCATTTGTTAATAGATGATTTGAAATTGTGTATTACACATGACACGACTGAGGTTTCAAGTTTAAAACAGAGCTGAGAAAGGAAGGCTGAGGGAAAAAAACGTGCTGTCAGTTGTAGAACGTACATACAAAATGGATGAAAGTACCGTCAGAGTAAAGATGTACTCTTTCACCACTGGGATGCTGGACTGAATGTTAAAGTCAACATGAAATAGTTTTTGCAATGCGTTTTTACTTGGATAATGTAACATATTTCAGGGTGAAGAGGAAAATTTGGTGAGAAAAATAAATAAATAAATTAGGTCAGGAATGGATGATACTTTTCACCATCTAGTCAATTCACGGTGCATAAAAACGATGTATTATGAATTGATAACATCAGCCGAAAAGTCATTTCAGAGACTTTTATAAAATTATGTATGTTATAATGTTAATTGTTAAAGTTGCCATTAAATAAGAGCAAAAACCTTTGAGACGGATGCTTGGCCTTTTGCTGTTGTTTAATTGTAACTGAGACGAGACAAAGACGGCATCATTTTTTTCTTCAATGGGAACTGATGAAGCTGTTGCTAAAGTAGATGGTGCAGTCAGCTAACAAAGTCTTTGATTTAATGTCACGTCTCTGGGTTTGATGGTTACTCTGTCATTAAGTGTTTCCCAACGGGAAAACATGTTTGCTTTGCCATTTGCGTGCATGTCGAACACTATCTTGACGTCTAATCAAATTTTGCCTCTGAACAATAAACTGTGATATAGCTCAGAGACATGAAAAATTAAACGATGTCTGTGGCATCTGTCTGATACTGGTGTCAATTTATTACACAAAACCGGAATGTTTCTGATCTTGTCGACGGCACTGCGTCCCGGTGTTCACTGCTATGCTAGCAGAGTGGTTTTGATCTAATATTCATCATAGTGGTTCAAATAAAGTTTGGTTTGCTGTGAATTCAATTACAGTGGGAATTATATACACATAACAAGCATCTGATAGATTTGACGTTTTTTTTTTTCTCTTTCTTTCACTGAAAAAGATAATCACTTAGACTAATGCTAGCGCTCTCTGAGGCTCTCTGGTGTCGTTAATTTCAAAAATGTATTTTGGTCTTCATTTACAAACTCATTCCTTTGAACAAACCTACAGAATCTATAAAATGTTTTCTTAGCTCTTTTAGTTTGAATTCTGAAAGGAATGTTCTGGATTCAAAACAAGTTCTGTCTACATTATCTGTGGCATCATTGTTGACATCTATGGGGCAAGCCTTTTTGGTAAGTTCAAAGCTTCAGAAACCAGCAGGTCTTATTTTTGTTGGAGCCCATATATTTTTGTACAGATTAAAGGCCCATTCACACCAAAAAGGAATGCTTTATTTTAAACACATGCTGCATATGTGTCATTTTCAGCTTAATGATTAAGCTCTTTAAAGCAGGGTAGATTTTGATTGGCTGTCATTTTTATAATTCATCAACTGATGGATGCTAAAAAAAGTCATTTTGAAATAAATTCCGACCATATCATTCTTCCTATTCTTTTAAATTTAGACCAGTTGGATAGTAAAACTTCCTAAAGTGTACTTTTTGATGGGTCTACTTTAACATAGATCCCCTTGGTGGATTTCTGGTTTCGTAACCTCTCATTATTCTTGAACATTATGTGAAAGTTACAGGTTTTACATGGTTTCCGTTAGTTAATCTTTAAAATTAGTTAAATGTTTAATGTCTAATAATGTTTACCTACTTCCCAGTTAAAGTCCCCTTGGTCTTCCGTTGGAAAAGCGCCTTCCTCACCAACGGACAATCACGTTCTGTTTATGCTAAGCGCGTGCAGCAGTTGGCAGCGCAGGCTTTTATATAAGATGTGTGATTGGCGGCAAATACTATGATCGTTTCGAACTGACTCTCCACTAACAGGACAGATGTCACTGTGGTCCAAAACAGAATTAATCTCCTCTGGTAAGTGTAACAGATGCTTTTATTTACAGAGACAATCCCACTGGACAAATCTCAGGTTTCAACTCGAAGAAAATCCAGTTCTGGGCCAGAAAAATAGGCTCCACACTGTCCCTTTAAACCTGCTGATCTCATATCAGGAACCTCTCCGGCCGCTTCAGCACACCGTTTTGTTTGAAAAGAGATATCAGTGTTCAGTTTCAACACAACAGTGATGCATTTAGTTAAAAATATTCATGTTTTTGCACTTGCCGGACAAGCCACAGACATTCAGGCCCAGTGTGAACAGCTGCAGTTCTTCCAGATTTTATGTGGTGTCTTCTTTCATCCAGGAAGTGTTGTGATGTGCTGTGATTTTTTTATCTGCAGGGGGACACAACCCCATCATCTCAGTCTCTTGAGTGAGCTGTGTGTTGTTCATATAAAAGCATATGCGTGTATCTCCTGCTGTGATGCAGCTCTTCTTTTAAGCAGGTGTGTTTTCTCAGCATCTCTCTATACAGTAGGTATTTGTGGATGTGGGTTTGGCCCCTGAAGGGATCCTTTCTAAATTCAGTTTCATGAAGCTCAGCTCTTCTCTGCTCAGATGTTGCTCTTTCATCACTCACGAGGCTTAATGGAGTTCTCAGTTATGATTCATGTCAACTTTGTTTCATGTATCAACTTTGTCTCAGAGATTTCTTCTTAGCTTAGAAAATGTTGAGACAGAATTGACTCACTTGTTGTCATACAGTAAACATAAACTGAAAATTGAGGAGTATCTCAGATTTTGGATCTTGAGAAAAGAGATATGTTTGAGTTCATATTAAGATCTTTGAGTTTTGATTGTAGAGTTTGGTATTTAGACTAATCTGAGCACCATTTGAGATCTTGTTAATGCATTTTCTTCCCTGGAGAAACATCTGCGATACAGGGCATTTCAGCACAAGCCTCATTGAAATCTATGAGAAACACAAGACTTTTGATTGCAGACATATCTAATCTACCTTGACAATTTGAGCACATTAGTGAGATCTCCTCTGAAACTCTGAAAGAGATGTGAAATTACAAGGCTCTTTTTAGTAGCAGAAACAACTGAAAACCAGCAGACTTCAGAATTCCCATTTTGGACTCCATTTAATCTTATATTTGTAGAAACAATTAAAATTGTATGATTTTTTTTGTTCACTATGTAGTATACTGTTACTGTCTTTTACCAAAGGAGAATATAATTCCTCAATGGTTGCTCAGCCATATCTGGTATTGGTATTCTTAGTATAACTTTGATTGTATTTTTGTTATCTTTGCGAATCTGAGCACAGTTGGAGACATTGAGATCTCTTCTGAGACTGTAGTTTATGCAGCTCTCAAATCAACTATGTCACATTTTTGGTGTCTTCATGTTTGATCATGAGATCTTTGAGGACCTTTGAGAACATTCGATATTACTGACGTCAAACCTGCACATATTCGAGTTTAGACCTTCATAACGATTTGCATGAATGGTTTGATTGGAGAGCCAATAATGTTTACGTTTCAGTCGGTTCCTTACACTAGACCAGAGGTGGCGAACGCTGGTCCTGAAGAGCTCCAGCCTTGCAGAGTTCAGCTCCAACCTTAATAAAAACTCACCTGCCTGTAGCTTCCTAGTAAGCCTTCAGACCTTGGTTAGATTGTTCAGGTGTGTTTGATTAGGGTTGAAGCAAAAATCTGCAGGGCTCTCCAGAACCAACATTCGCCACCCCTGCACTAGTCCATTTTATGGCTTCAGAACATGTGTAAATAAATACAGCACACTAGTCTTTTTTTGGAGCATGAAGTGTGATCCCATGGAAAAGAGATGCATAAAGGTTGTTCAAAATTGCATTTAATAGAAAAAAAATGCATCATACAGGTTTAAAAGAATGTGACTGTGAGTAAATAATGACAATTTTCTCTCCATTTATGTATACACACTCAAAAATAATGGTTCTTTATTGGCATTGATGGTTCCATGAAGAACCTTTAACTCTTGCTTTACACAAATGGTTCTTTATAGTGGAAAAAGGTTTTTAGTGAACTAATGAGGTTCTGTAAATTATTAAAATGTTCTAATTACACTTTATTTTAAGGTCCAATTCTCTCTATTAACAAACCATTAACTATGACTTTTGCCTCAATAAACTGCCAATTTGCTGGTTATTAATAGTTAGTAAGGTACTTGTTAAGTTTAGGTATTGGGTAGGATTAAGGATGTAGAATGTGTGCTTTATAAGTACTAATGAAAGCCAGTATGTTAATAATAGGCATGCTAATTAACAAGTAAATAGTGAGAATTGGTCCCTTACTAAAGTTTTACCAATGTTCTTTGAGGGGAAATGCCTCTTTAAATAATTATTTATTGAAAGATTTTTCTGGGAACCAACAATGGTTCTTCTGTGGCATCGTTATGAAAACCCCCTTTTGGAATCTGTATTTTTAAAAGTAATAGGAGAGACAACTGAGACGTTAAAGCAATTTCATGTGTGATTTGCTTTGCTTTGAGTTACACAAACATTCAGGTAGGTAAAAGAGTCTGTGACTGACCCAGTCGACTCCATTGTGTGAAATTTGTTTCATACTTCTGGTGATTATAGAGTTCTTCTAAACCTGTCAGACACTGTCTGCTCACCTCTTTTCTGTCTCTCTCTCTCTCAGCATGCGGCTGAGCATGCACTGATGTGGACAGACTTGCGAGTGTGATTACACCGGAGATCATTGCCTAATTCCACAGCACTTCAGCTCACCTGGACAGGCCGGTAATTGCTGGTAGACTCCAAAACTACCTGACCTGCCCGTCAGATACAGATCAGCGTCAAACTCGAGACACGTCACACCTCTGCTCGCTGGAATCTCTTGTCTTGTTCCTTGAGAAAAGACAGACTCATCACAGAAGAGAGAGAGAGCGATGCCAATACAGACAGGTCTTTGATAGCTCAGCAACTACGTGAAAATGACATTCTTGGAGGTATAAAGCGGCAGGTGTCCAGCTCAGGCTTGCATTGCGTTACGGGCGGCATAGTGGAGGATTTTAGTATTCAGGATGGTTGGTGCAGGTCGCTTCCTTGTTCCCGCAGCAGGCAGGTTTGTATTAGCAGACTGTTGAGAAGCAAACCTCATCTCTTGGGAGCGAGTTGAGACCAGACGCCCTGCTGGTGCTGCATGTGAAATCAGCCCCGTTCTGCTCCGGATCACAGCGTTTGGATCTCCTCGAAGTCTCAATGCAGAAATGACCCGCATCTGCACACAGAAAGACAGACAGCAGAGAAAGAGCTTGGGATGTGCTTGATGTTTCTGTACTGAACAGCCAGCATTGAGGCTCAGAGCTTCTGATCCAAAACACACTCTAAACTATTATGTAAACGTAAACGCTTCTAGCTACGATTTCTTGTGCAGTTGCTGATAAATCTATATATAAATCTATATATCTATAAATAATTCTATCTATTAGCATTCCTTAATTTGTTTATCTATCTATCTATCTATCTATCTAGCTATCTATATAGCTATCTATCTATCTATATAGCTATCATTCGGTCTGAAGTTCTGAGTATCTGTCCATCTATTTTTTTATAATTTCATTGTCATTATCTCTCTCTATTCTATCGTTCTGTCATTTTATCTGGCTATATGTATGACTGTCGTCTAGTGCTGTCAAACAATTAATCATAATCACATCCAAAAATATTTTTGTTTACATAATATTAATGTGTGTTTATCTATATATAAATACACACACATACATATTTCCATGTATATTTATATTCATGTGTTTATATATATATAATATACACAGTAAACATATATAAACACTTTTGCTGCTACTGAGGTGGGATACGGGTAAGGTTAGGGACAGGTTTGGTGGTAACGGTAGGTTTAAGGGCAGGTTAAGGAGTAAGGGATAGGTCAACAGTGTAATTATAAATGTTTTTAGAAATTAATTACAGATGTAATTACATGCAGGTATTATAAAAATATAATTACAATGTAAAAACATGCATGTACACAATAAGTGCATTGTACTAAATGATTAATTTAAATGTAAGTACATAGTTAAGGCAACTTAATATAAAGTGGGACCAAAACTTTTATTTTGGATGCGATTAATCGCTATTAATCATTTGATAGCACCGTTTGTGTTTATTATTCTCTTGCATTTTTCTTTCTCTGACTATTAGCCACTCTATTTATCTTTATGTCTGTCACGCTATCACATCCATTCTATCTATCTATCTGTTAGGACCACAAAAATGCAAGGCTTTAAAAAAAGTCTAACTTTGCTTTTCTGCCTTTAAAAGTAGTAACATTAATTTCTTCAAACTCTTTGATTTGTTTTCTTACTTTCAAATTGGAATTGCAATTCCACATCCCTTTTGTGACCTTAGTACAAATTCAATCCAAATTCAGCAGTTGAGTTGGATTGTAAAAGACATTCTCAGTTCAAAATTGAATGCCACAACCCCGCTGTTTACAAAAGCTACCTGAATACCACATCAGACACTTGAATGAACTCTGTTGCTCCCTTGAGTGCTGAGGTTTGATGCTGACCCAGAAACACAAAAAAACACGTTAATATAGGTACAGCAGGGCTACATGTTTGCAGTGTATTAGCCAAATATTTGTATGTCTACATTTACATACTTATGTAGAGTATATCTCTGAACTTCAGCTGTAGAATCAATCCCTAATTTAAACCCCAGAAGTCAGACAGGGTCGCATATTAAAAGATCGAGTTAGAATGTTTTCCATGCAACTATTTTTCAAATCCCAGACTGCCTGGAGAGAACAGTCAATACATGCTGTGCGTCCATGATTCCCTAAAGAGCACTCGCTCTGAACCGTGGATCAAAGCAAAACTTCTGCTCAACACCAGTGGACTCATCATTTGGAAAAGCTTTGGACTGCAAAGTGAAGTATTGGGATTCTG
This sequence comes from Labeobarbus marequensis, assembly GCA_034780575.1. NCBI lineage: Eukaryota > Metazoa > Chordata > Actinopteri > Cypriniformes > Cyprinidae > Labeobarbus > Labeobarbus marequensis. The sequence goes on along the minus strand of JAUZSZ010000083.1, from coordinate 3,692,883 downwards.
GCTGCATCTCTATTTACATACTATGACTCATTAAAAGTATGTACTTCACTGCCTGGAGATGGAGAAGTACATACTTTTTAGTACCCTGCTTTGTCATTCTTTAATATCTTGCTGGAAAAAAAGCAGCTTAAACCAGCCTGAAGTGGTTTGACTAAATATGCCAGACTGGTCCAGTTTGTTGGTTTTTAGAGGGGTTTTAGGTACTTTGTAGTTGATAAGGCTATGAAGGCAGTTTGCTGACCAACTAAACCAACTAAAAAAAAAGATTGGCCATGGAGACCAGCTAAGACTTTCAAACCACCCTTGGTTTGGTTCAAACCTTTGCTGGTTTTATTTCACTTTGGTATAAGCATGGAAAAAAAATATCTTTGCACTTTTGACATTCTGTTCTCAATGCGCTAATTTGAGATGCACTAATCTGAATCTCACATACCACTGTTTATAGTACAGATACATTACTCATGTTTTTTTAGCTACAGGAAGCAGGTCTGAAGTCGATGTTCTGCTGTGTTGATCACGGACTGACATTAAACCGTATTAAGCTGTAGATCTCTAATTTAAACAATCTTTTGCAGGCTCAGAAACTTTGGCTAATCCTCCGCTCGTTACCGAGAGAGCCGTGTTTCATATTGGTTCTCTCTCACTGGTTT
>JAUZSZ010000083.1:3594613-3605247 GCA_034780575.1 Labeobarbus marequensis | reverse complement strand
GAAAAGGTTCATTATGTTCTGTGATTTTAACTAAACTGATGTCGACAGAGCCATCGTGTTTTATGTTTGGAAGGCTGCTTTGCAGAGCACACTCATGAAAGGTTGCCATGTCCACTTACTACAAACAATGCTTATTAAGCATCTTTGGTCTTGTTGTTTGTCATTAATGACTAGTTGTTTAGTTTTATGGAAGGCTGATGGGACCAAAAGCCTTTAAACGGAATGCATGGAATTTGACCATATCAACATGCACCGTTTGTTCGCGTTAACACGACAACACACAGCAGCTAATGAAATTGTTGTATTTGAGGCTATATTTGAATATGGGACGCGATGGTACATTGGATTATATGTATACAAACATCAGATGTAATGTTTATTCTTGACGCATGTCGTAATGGTACACTGGTATGCAGGTATGCAAACATCAGATGTTAGAGGGACAATTTATCGGTGCGTTGTGTGAGTCACATGAATTAAAAGTTACATTAATTAATTTGCTTTAGCAAAGTAGATACCAGTAAAGAAATGCCCCAATAAAGAAAAGAAATGATTACTATGTGCATAAACCTACATGTAAATCTGCTTTAAAAAGTATTACACATTTGAACAGCTAAAATGTGCACACGTTGAAAGACCTGTTGAAATTTTTTGTCTATACACATAAAGATATGAGGTGAAAACTGACACCTTAACACAGCCAGAATTTACGTTCAAAATTTCAGCGTTAACACAGGCGAACAATGCATGTTTGCACGATCAAATTTCATGTGTTCTTTTTAAAATATTTTTGGCCCCATCAGCCTTCCATACATTAACATATAGTTGTTCAGTTCGGTTCATACACACTGGGTAGAATTTCTGCAAATGCGGTTGTCATTACATAAATTTTTCAAGAGTCAATTCAGTTGTAGAATGCGTTTGTCACTGCTGTGAATTACTGAAATGTGCGTACAAAACAGGATTAAGCTCTAAAATGTGAATTGACAACCGAATTTAGCTGCAGTGTGTATGTAGCTTACATGGCTCAGGTTCCTCTTTCAGTGTGCATCTGTGGATATTTTTCCAAGATGGAAACTTGAAGTTAGTGGTTTTTCTAACTGTAATAGTCATGGTTTTAGCAGACACTGCTAATTAAAGACAGCAGAGAAGAAGAGGAGTAAGTGGAGTAGAAAGGGAAAGAGAGCTGAGTGTGTCTGTCCTGGATCTGTCGCTGGCTTTAATGATGAAAAGCAGCATTAATCAGGTCTGTCCAACAGACGCAAGAGGAGAACTTCAGCTCCCCAAAATTAGCCCTGCTACCAAAGCGTTGCCGCCCCGGACAGGAATACCCTGATCCACTTATTACCTCTCTCTCCTTCAAACCTACTCCAGTTTGGTATTACTGTATGGCCCTCCATCTCTCAGCCTTCTGGATGTTTCACTCTCCTCTTATAAAAGCATTTAGTTTGATGTAGTTGACCTCCACATTCATTTCCTTTTGGAGAAAATTCAAGCTCCGGATAAAAGATAGATAAATCCACAACATTCACTTTTACTTTACTGTGCTTCATGATCAAAAGTACTCATTTCTGTTGCTAGTTGTTGTGGGATGTTACCAGAACATTGCTATGCAGTTGCTAGGGTTTTCAGAGTCATTTTTAGCATGTTAATATAGAGTATTTTGGTTGCTGTGCTTTTGCTAGAGTGTTGCCATACATTTCTGAGAAATTTTAGTGTGTTGCTAGTAGTTTAGAGAGTAGCCTATTCAAAACTGTTTTAGCATGTTGCTGTGCTGTTGCTAGGGTGGGATTCTTCCAGTGTGTTGCTGTTGTAACAGAAGTGGCATGACAATGCATTGCTATGCAGTAGCTAAGGTGTTCTTATTGTTTGTTGATTGCAGATGGGTCCAAAACTGTGTTTTACTGTACACCAGGCAACATCATAAAAATATTTTCAAATAGAAACACTTGCTTTGAATAGTAATAATATTTCACGATACTATTGTGTTTACTGTATTTTTGATAAAATAAATAACTTTTTTCTAAATCTTTTAAAAATAACCCCAAACTTTTGGGGTCGGTAGTAGAATTTTTTGGGAATGGTAGTAGGATTTTAGTATAGAATGAATTGACCTTTCACAAAGAGTTTGATTGACAGGCGATCTGACCAATCATAACGCCGGATCTGCCATTTTGTTCGACAAACAAATCAGGCAGGAGAGTAGATGAACTTCGGAGGACTTGAACTTGAAAAATGGTGTGTACTGATGTCATTCTGTGGTTGAAATAAAATGCCTTCTGATGTTCATTCATGTTTATTTTGTGCTTTAAGTAAATATGAAAAGATGATCGGTTCACATGTCCGGTTCCACTTGCACTGAGGCAAAACAGCTGTCAGTCACAACACATTAAATGGTATTTATTGATTGAATTTCTTTAAAAAATGACCAAATTTGAGAGCTGAGAATTGTTTCATACCAGATGTAACCTGCTCTGTTTTGTCTGTCAGCGTGTTTTCAGTTTCTTCTTTGCTCTGCAATGTATTTTTCACTGTGTGAGAATATTATGTGTAGTGTGAGAGTGCATTGCTTTTCGGACATAACAACAGTAATTAAGTAGGGCCGGGTTTTGTGAAGGGTCAATTATGTAAGTAGAACAAATGTTACTCTCGCCTCATCGGATATTTTTATTTATTTATTTATTTAATTTTATTTTTGTAAATGTTGCTGTGCTGTTGCAAAGGCGTTGCTATGCTTTTGTTTGAGTGTTCTATGTTTTTGCCACAACATTGCTATGCAGTTGCTAGGTTTTTTTAAATAATTTGTTTCATTGTTTCTTTTAAACAGTTTCTGGAGAAACACATAACACTAAGTTAGTTTCTACACAGCAGACTGCCTTTGATTAGCTGGTAATGGCTGATAGACCACAATGGACCAGAATCAGACTATCTCCCCAGTTGCTAAACCAGGCTGACCTGTTTTTTCTATCAGGGTAAGTTCTAGCATTCTCCATTCAGAACATCTTACTCTGAATTTCTGACGGCTCTGCACATGCCAGGCTTTGTGATGTTTGAGATGCGCTCTTATATTCATACGAGCGTGAATGGTGTTTGAATGGAGTGATGGTGACGATACTGATAAGACTGTGTGTCACAGCTGTGGACAACCAGCAGTCACTGTTCGCACACAAAAGAGCTGACAGCATCGATTCCGTATCGATCCAGACGGCACACATCACAACTGTGACTTCTCTCTTAGAGAGAGAGAGAGAGGGTTAGAGAAAAGAAATGCCAAAAGTAGATAATGATGCTGAAGAGATGCTTGGGGAAGTTGAACGGTGAAGTGAAGGTGGAGAAAGATGGAAAGAGGGAATTGAAGACATAAGGAAACAAAATGAAATGCTTTTGTCAGTCTATAAATCTGCTTTGTCTCTTTCTCTCTCTGTGTCTTGGTTGGTTAGTCATGAATGGAGAGAAGCAGTTTATGGGTGAGAATGATTTGTGAGATAAGAATATAAGAAACAACACCACAAGTAGTACAAGTAGTATTTCATGTGTTTATATTAAAGTGATGCTTTTGAAAATGTTTATTTGTTTGTGCTGATTTGCAGTGTATTTGTGAATCAAACTTTTTCACATTTTTGAGTGGTAACTCTCAAACCAGTGAATCAGATGTCACAACGTTTGATATGATGTTAATATGATCTCAAAACTTTTCTTATCAGATTTTCTCAAAAACAAATAGCTCAGCTGCTACAAACAATAATAATTATAAAATATAATAATTTTATAGCTCTTTACAGAGTTATTTTGATTAACTAATAATAAAAAAATATATATTAACTATTAATAAAAACTATTATAGTATCTCAGTGATGCTAAAAATGACTCTGGCTCTGTACTTTTACTGCATGACAGCTATTGAGTTGTTTGTGTTTGTTTTTACTTCTTACAAGGAATTCTGGAGGAAAAACCTGAGACAAAGTTGATTTCTATCTGGCAGACCAGCCTGTAAGACCACGTTGGACCAGCAACAAACCAGGATGCTTCAAAAACTAGACTGACCTGTTTTTTTTTCTTCAGGGTTTTAATCAAGGTTAGTTCAGTTCTGTGATTTCTGAGTGAAATCAGCAATTCAGTTTTTATTTAACTGATTCATTTAAACCAACCATATGATTTAATGAAAACAATCAGACATCCGTTTGTCAGAGATCTCCATATGAACTCAAACATTTCTCATCAAATCCTCACAGGATCAGATAATATGAGCTGCTCTCCACAATAATTTCATGGCTATATACTATTAAATGAAATGGAAATATTGAAATATTTTACTTCTTCCAAAGAATTTCTTGAGAACAAACCTGAAGACGTTTTTGAGACCTATTGGACCTGCAACAAACCATTTGGTTTTTCCATCAGGGTAAGTCCACACTTTTAAGTGGTGTCTCAATGATTCAGGATTTTTTAAACTGGTTCATTTATTCAATCCATCTTACACATTACTTTGCAGCAAGAACGTGTCTTATTGGATATTATTCTTCCTTTTTCTTGTAACTTAACATTAAGCACTCCCGTTACGCACACAAGCCATTTTTTTAAATCGCCACCATACCACTTTTCATAGAAAACAAAAGCTAATGCTTATTCATTCACACAACTAATGCAAAGCTTATGTCGTGGCGCTTACATTAGCCCACACAAGAGACCAACCCTCAGATGGAAGTATAAAAGGTAGGCTGATTCATATTTGCAGAGACATAAAGGTAGATGAATGACCTTTCCTCTCGGCAGTAAATTAGCGAGAACGCGATCGCTAACAGCAGAAAGCGGCGTCTAGTATAATGGTTATAAATGGCCCTGCTGGGTGCTCGGTTAAGACTCATTAAGTTGTTTTTCCTTTGCCTACGGACCACTTAAAGATGTGGAGAGTGGAAGTTTTAGCATGGTTGTTCGCCTCTCCGTGGACTCAGTATTAATGAGAGGCGGGCGACGGTGTTATTGGCCGGACAGCTATGCTAACTGCAGGTTGGCTTGAGTTGGGAGCTCATGAGTGGAGCAATTAGGCACTAAGTGTAAAAGACAGGAAGGGGATGAAATCAGTTCAGCTAGACCATGCATGAGGCCTGTTCCTGTAAATTGGATGTAATAGCCAGACGGAGAAAGGTACTAGTGCTGCACTAAGGGTGTTTCGTTCTCACAAACCTGTGAGTTCTCAACTGGAGGAGAAACAATGGAGGATCTGAGAAAGGTGATGTGAATGTCTGGCCCAGTAGATGATGCATGATAGTGGACGATTAATCATTTTAGGGTGTGTATGAACAGTGCTGGGCAGTAGCAATGCTATGAAGCACAAATCTGTGAAATTTGCAGTCAGTTGGCACATGTGGTTGCCAGGACTTTACCATTAAAAATATGGTAGGTAGCAAAATATGGTAATATTTTAATTTACTTTAAAAACAATTACTTTTCAGTTTTACGTCTTGTTCTTGTTCTTTTCAATTCCAAAAACGAGTCTTTTAAATTTTACTGTAAAATTACATGAACTGTCCCATTGATCTATTATAGTTTTTCACCATGTATAGTAAGGGATCTAAGTTTAAGTTCAAGTAATAGCATTACAAGAACTGAAAATGAAATAAAACATAAAGCTAAATAGAAATATTTAAAAAATATATATATAAAAATGACAAAAACGAATAACAAAAGTACAAAAACATTTGGATGCATGGATGGATAGATCTATTACTGTTTTTCACCATATATAATAAGGGAACTTACCAATTAACAGGTTTTTACCATAGCATCTTTGCTGTTTAAATGATGCATTTTCTTGATTAAGTTGTAGGGTAGTGTTAATGACACATTATCCTGCCATTATTCCATCAGTCAAGTTGTGTGTCTGTTATTTCAGCTGTTTAGAATCAGCACTATAGCAATGTCAGTCAAGTCTCGGTCACACTTTATATTAGGTGGCCTTAACTGCTATGTACTTACATAAAAAAATAAGTACAATGTACTTATTGTGTTCATATTGTATTGCAAAACACTTCTGCTGCTATTGAGGTGGGATAGGGATAAGGTTAGGGACAGGTTTGGTGGTATGGGTAGGTTTAAGGGTGGGTTAAGGTGTAAGGGATGGGTCAACAATTATAAATGTAATTACAGAAATTAATTACAGATGTAATTACAAATAGGTATTTTTAAAAATATAAGTACAATGTAAAAACATGTATGTATACAATCATTGCATTGTACCAAATGATTAATTTAAATGTAAGTACACATTAGTTAAGGCCACCTAATATAAAGTGGGACCCAAGTCTCTAACTTGTTTCATAATTTCAAAGCAGGTTTTTAATGTCTTTCGGAGCCCTCAGGCTTTGCTAATTAATTGATAACAGATCTTCCTTTAGCAGCTTCCTTCGCTCTGGCGATCATGCCTCAGAGGGCCAGATCCTCATCAACAACATGAGGTCCAGCTGTCACGACACAACCAGCCATTTACCAAATGCTTGATGCAGAATCCTCTAGACTAAGACATATATAGTGAACCACGGTACATGTCAGTTTGTCTGAGCCACTTAGTGATAAGAAGTTTGTTCCAAAATGCTGCTTATTCTGGCCAAAAATAAAAGTGACCAAACCCTAATGTCACGAATCCGGTTCGTGTTCGTACGTCCACTCACCACCAGAGGTCACTCGCTCACCACATTGACTTTTGCACCACACTAACTGTTCTATATTACCACGGACTACAATTCCCATCATCCATTGCACTGACGTCACACACAGCTGATTACACTGATCACGCTCACACCTGAGGACTATCTCACATTGCTCTGATCACACAGCTGATTGCACTGATTACACACCCTACTTAAACTATGGACTTCCTCTTCCTCTCTGCCGAGTATTGTTTAGCGTTTAGCGCTCGCCTAGTGTTAGCTTCTGTACCAAGCCATTCTGTGTGTATGTCTAGCTCTGAGTCTGGTTCTGCATTTAGCACTCTCCTAGTGTTAGCTGCCTTACCGAGCCATTCTGTGTTCTCTAGTCTAAGTTTAGTTTGTTTTGTTTATAGTCTCGTTTCCTGTTTCCTACCCTCGTATCGTGGATTAACCCTTGTCTCGCCATTGGACCCTGTTTGCACCTTTCTCGGATTTCTGCACGTGTACCTGAATTATCTCTCTGCCTTGCCCACTTGGATATTGTTTGCCAATCGCCGACCCACACTTGTTCTAAGGACTACTCTTGTGTCTTGCCTGTGCCATACCTGTTTGCCAGTGTTTTTGACCTTGCTTGTTTGTGACTACGTCCTTTAATAAAAAGCTTGCACTTGGATCCACACGTCTCGTTTGCCACATTACAATTATACTGCACACCTTTTTAACGTTGATAAGAATTATTTGAGCCAAATCAGCAAATTAATTTTTAATTACTATTGATTTCTGAATTGAACTTGAAAACCGGAGTAATGGCTGCTGAAAATTCAGTTTCAGTTGCTTTAAATTGTATTAATATTTCACAATATTACAGACTGTTTATTCATTGATTGTGTGTTTATATCTTGCACAACCCTAATAAATGTCACAGTTATAAACTGGACAGGATTAAGCTCCTGTCAAAAATAATAAACAGAATATAAATGTGCATATTCATATGCTCTAAACTCCTAATAAATCTCCTGATGAACAACTGTTGTAGAGGACCTTCCTACACAAAACCAAAATCTATTAAGAAAATGCTCTGCAAGTCAAATAAAATCTCATCATAAAAAAAAAAAAAAAACGATGTTCTGGAAAGCATATCATTACAGAGGGCATTTCTTTTTTTTTTTTTTAAACAAATGTTAAAGTTTACCTCTCTCACACACTCTATTCAGACAAAAGGCTGTGATCTGATTTGCACTAAATCCAAACTCTTTAACCAAATCGCTCTACCATTTCAAACACAATGGACGATGAATTCACACACCACACCACCTCTTCAGACGACCATGGGGGTGAAAGGGATTCCTATGGCAACAGCAGTGTGAGGGAGGGATGTGATAATGCAGGGGGATTGTGGATAGAGTGGATGTGTGTGTACAAGGGGTCCTCTGTGAGTCCAGATACTCAGTATTACATTATCACGAGACAGAACACATACAGACTTCACACTACCTGAAATGAAAGGGAAGTCTCGTTTATATTGCCTCGCCAAAACGTTGCTCTGGTGGTGTTCTCTTGCAATTTTTTGGATATTATCAGTTATCAGGATATTTGTATGAATTTCATACATTAGTGCGATCCGTGTGTGCCCAGTATTATACTCATGCAAACCCATGCCATTAAAGTACTCCATACAACATTTATCGCTCAGGTTGTTCATGAAGATCCTTGCCCGGAATAAACCTGGTCAGTGTAACAAATATGCTTACATCTGTTAACAAGTTATGTTCACCTTACAAGTTATGTTCATACAGGCACAACATTTTAACTAGTTTAGATCAATTCATTTTAATGCACTGAATTATGTAGTGCTGGATGTCTGATTCATTTAAGTGAATCAATTAGTAAACCAAGATATGTTTATAGACAGAAAAAAAAATCCCATTTTCCGCCCTATCCAATTCAAATTTAGTTAGTTTTGTTAACATTTCTAATAGATAATATGCTGGGGAAGATCAATTCATTTTAGTTAATTAATTTGCTTGTTCTATTAAAAAAAAAAAATCACTGATTAATATGTAGTGCTGGGATGTCTGATTCAGTGATTCGATTAATGACCCAAGTTATGTTCATACAGACATAAAAATCATTCTTTTTCCCTGATTCATTTTAGTGAATCGATTAGTGACCCAAGTTCACACAGACAGAAAAATCATAATTCTTGGTCCATCTAATTCAAATCTGTTTAGTTTTTAACTATGTTAATAGAGAAATACCCCACAAGCAATCTTATTTGTACAAGTCTGATCCAAACCACATTTCAGAAATCTGAAATATTTCAGAATCTTACATTTTTAATGGTTTTTAAATGTTCAAAATCCCCAAAATTCTGTTACTTCCAGGTTTAAATGAAAAAAAGGGGAAATGTAGTTTCAGACTTTTGGACCCCACTGTATTTGCACAACACACTATCATTAAAAATGCACACTCACTCCAACTCACCCTCAGTCCCATAGCAGTTTGTCCTTTTACATGAATCAACACCTTTACAAAAACACCAGAGCTTTCACCAGAGTGTAGCTTTCATTCCTTGTTTGTCCTAAGAGTACTTAGGGTGGTCTGAAGTGGTCCAACTTCACAAAGCAAGAGAGAAGGAATGTGCCTTCCTATATACGCATGTGTCTAATATATAGTCCATAATGGCTTTCAGACGTGGTGGTTTGATCTTAACGTGGACTGTGGATGTGGCCTTTTTCAGTGTGTCTCCTTGTGGTCTTCCACAGAATTTGGGGGGGGAAGTAGGGGGTTGGGAGGGGGCCCCGTTTTAGCTCTTAAAATACTCTGCATCAAGCCGTGGTCAGGCAGCTCGTCTATCAGTGCTGATTTCACATCGCTGCCGCTGCGGACAGGAGGCAATCAGGAACACGTTCACCCCTGATGTGTCTCACGATATTTCCGTCCTCTACAGCCACCTGTGGTTTCTAGCGCTGTGGACGGGTCTTTACTGTGAGGGAGGAAAGCTAGATGATGTCCTAGGATTTCCTCTTTGCTACAAAATACGACTTCACGCCAGAGCTGAGGAGAACTAATCAAACCAAATAGAAGTTAAATGAAGAGTAATTAAATGGAAATGAATAGAAATATAAACTAAATAGAAATTAAGAGTAACTACATTTTCAGTAGTGGGACAGGAGTTCAACTGTTTTCAAAACAGTGTTCTAACTCTCTCATATGAATCGGTTCATTCGGTTCAAAAATGATTTACTGGGAAGTCTGGGATTCATTTTAGTAAATCATTTGTTGGTTCAGTTCAAACAAATTCATTAATAGATGTTGTGCTGGGGAGATCAATTAATTGTAGTGAATCACGCTGTTTGTTCTGTTTTAAAACATGATTCACTTATCGATAAGTAGTACTGGGAAGTCCAGTTTGTTTCAACAAATTGATTTGTTTTTGGTTCTGTTCAAACAAATAATTCATTGATAGATGTTTTGCAAGGGAGATCAATTCATTTTACTGAATACATTTTTAAAAATTATTTACTGAGTGATATGTAGTGCTTGGATGTCTGATTCATTTTAATGAACTGATTTGTTTGTTCAGTTCAAGCAAACAATTCACTGATAGATGTTATGCTGGGGTAGATCAGTTCATTTTAGTGAATCACTTTATTCTGTTTTAAAACATGATTCACTGATTGACAAGTAGTTCTGGGATGTCTGATTCATGTTAATGAACTGGATTTGTTTGTTGAGTTCAAGCAAATGATTCACTTATAGATGTTGTGATAGAACTCAATTTGAAGTCTGATACATTTTAATGAAATAATTGGTTTGTTCAATAGTTCAAATGAGTTATTGTTTGTTCTAACTGGTTTGTTCAAATGAGTCACTCATTTTGTTAGCTTTTCTGGTGGCATTTAGTGTAAATTTACCTTTTCAAGGCTACCCTTTTGTCAGTCATTATACAAAAATAATTTACTACAGAATGTCACAACTGACCAA
>JAUZSZ010000083.1:3547386-3557400 GCA_034780575.1 Labeobarbus marequensis | reverse complement strand
TGACAGAAAACAAGTTGATAAAAACATTGAATCCAAGTTTTTTTTTTTTGTTGTTTTTTTTTTTGGTAGGCACAAAATGGGAAAATAATCCTAAAAAGTACAAAAAATATCAAATTTGTTTTATAATGCAAAATGCAAAGCAAAATGATTTATGACCCAAGCACAAATAAAAATAAATAAATAAAATCTCAAAGTGATTATATATATATATATATATATATATTTTTTTTTTTTTTTTTTTAATGACAAAAAATATTTTTTCATTTTTTAAGAGAGGTTAAATCTGAAAACGTCATGCAACAGCACTAGGAGGCCATACTGAATCCTCTCCATTCGCTTTAGCAGTTGTTGAAAAGATCCGAGTTGGTTTTCATAACCTGCTTTTTTAGACCCAATGACATCCTGAGCTCTATAAGCATATAATTATTCAATTCTGACCCGAGAGCGTTTTAAACCCTCCTCATCACTGTCACGGGGAAGCTCAAACACATCCGCGAGAGAACAGAATGCCTATTGTGTCCAGTGAAAAGCACTGTGGGAGTTTTCAATCCAGCCAATCAGATTGCCTGGAGCCGGTTCGCCGGTGACGCTAAAGCTTTATGCTTTATAACCTGACAGCCGTACATGAGCAGTTTGAGTGGAGCACAAGATTAGCTCGGTGCCAAAAAGCCGCGGTTTGAATAACAGTACATTTCACGGCTCCCCAGGCCACGCAAGGTCTGTGAGAGTGGCGGCTGAGAGGTGGAAGAGGTTAAAAGAGGTGCCGGCTGTGTTAAGCACATGCAGATTCACCGGTGACCTTCAGTGGGACAGAGAGGCCGTGGTCTGAAAGCCTCCGCGGGTGATCCGAGCGCCTCATATTGATCAGTCTCCTCGGGAACACTCGCCGATGCAATCCGAGCACGCGCTGACGTAAGACGAGCACTTTTTATCCAGACAGGCCGCTCTGTCACAGCCATTCTCCATTTCACTGCTTTGGAAATAAACTAGTCCTCTGATTGACCCATTTTGCACACATTTCAACTGATGCTAATAAACAATAACAAGCATCAAAGCCCAAAGTGGTTCTAAAGCATGTTCTGCTGAAACAGTTGAGCCTGTTCACACCAAGAACAATAAATGTAACTATACCAATAACTAATTTTTCATCCACACCAATGGATACTAACACTATTTATTATAAGTTTGCTACCATTTTGTTGTCTGCCGCTTTAAATGCTTGAGCTCTTTAAAGTCAGGTGGATTCTAATTGGTTGTCGGTGCTTTTATCGTCTTTCAAATAGAAAGAATCGTTCTGAAACTTATTCCTACAATTTTGTTCTTCTGTGTTGTTATCGTTATACTTGTGTTGTAGGATGATTTTTAAGACTTTATAGTTATTGTTATTGTCCTTGCTGTGAATAGGCCTGAAGTCACTTTGAATGAAAGAGTCTGCAAAATGCGTTTATGCAGGTAAATGTTATTTTGTCAGTTCACTCGCCATTGGTATTTCTGGGAAAAGTCATTTTTTCTTTCCTTGAATGCATCATTACTTGAATCATTAATCATTTTACTTGCATTTTAAACATGTAACCAAGAGTTCAAATGAGTGAGAGTGAAAGAACCAGACTACTGTTGTGTTACATAATTGTATTTTTAAAGCTTTATTCTGATACATTTTATTTATTTTACTCAAATAAAGTAAAACCATTTATTTGTTTGTTTATTTAAGCCATTTTTGCACTGTTATTTTTAGGAGAATTAAGCAAATTTCCCATCCTATTCTCTTCTTTTCTCTTCTAAAAAAAGAGATTAATTAACATAATTGAAATTATTTATAATGTAAAATGTTTTTTTCTTTTCTTTTCTTTAAAAATATAGTGTCCAAACAGGTTAATTTTTTATTTGAGGAAAATGTGCTTAATTGTCTTGAAAATAGCTCCTAGAAACAAGCCTAATTTTTATTTATGCAAAATATAATTTCTTTGTAGTTCTGGAGTGGAATATGAGCTGAGCAATGAGATTCACCCACTTAAATTTCACTTAATTTAATTTTCGGACTGCTTGCTCCAAGAGTTTTTCTCTTCATCTTAAACACAGGTATATTTGTTGATTCTTCAAACAGCCTGTAACTATTTCATCTATTGTCTGTCTTTTCAAGTGATGTAAAATATTGAGAAGTTTCTATTATTATAATGTCATCTATTTGTTTCTTGGTGGTGATATAATCAGGAATATGATTCTTGTCCGATCACATGATCTTCGTGTGATAAATTCACTAGCTGTTGGCAGGTCTGGTGGCAAAAGTATTTGTTTTTAATGTGAATGCATCATTACTTGAATCACTGTTCATTTTACATGCATTTTAAACATGTAACCAGAGTTAAAAATGACTGAGACAGTGTGTCTAATTCAAGCTGTAGCAACATCAGGTCTCTAAAGCCGCCATACCTTTCACCATTCAACCCAATTCAGGTGCTGGAATGAGGGAAATTGGCCTTGATTTGTTGGGAATCGGTGCTTGTCCGTCCCCAGAAGCTGCATCAGGGTGTTTGTGAGGATGTAATTAACTCACACTGATGTTTAGATGTGTCTTTAGAGCAAACAGGATAGCACTTAGGCCCAAATTACCATTAGCATCGTCTTGCGAATATTAACACCAGACAACTGAATGACTTCTGATGAGGATCTGCAGAGACTGAGAAGGTTTATGTGTGGCGTTTACACATGCACAATGCATTTATCCTATTCATCTATCTATCTATTTGAGTATGGTGTGTGTGTGTGTGTGTGTGTATGAAATATGATTTATTAGTATTATTATTATTGCCATCATTTGTTATTTGTAGCTATAATACATAACCACAAAACATATTATTAAATTAATAAAATAAAATAACATATTTAACTTAATTTAATATTCAATGAATTATTGTTTGATTTTTATTTATAATTAAAATATCAAATAATGTATTTAATAATTAAATTAATAAAAGAATGCATTTATTTATTTGTTTGTCTATTTATTTATATTTGCTCATTTATTAAAAAAAAAAAAACAGTTGCAGTAAGGCACTTAAAATGTAAACAATGCCATGCACAGAAATGTGAAGCTCATATTGTTTACATGAATATTTAGTGACAAAAATCTATTTTTGATCTGTAAAATTGTGCAAATCTTTAAAATTTATCCAATCTTGTGAAAATCTCAAAGTTTTTTTTGTAAATTTGTAAATGTAAATTATAAGATGACTTTTCATTTTCGTTTACAAAAACTACATTTAACAGTATTTTGAAATGTCCCATTAGATCTGTTACAGTTTGGTAAAGAAAGAAATCTTTTACTTTTACTTTTTTACTTGTTTTTACTGTAGCATTTTTACAGTATTTTACCATTAAACTCATGATCATTTAAAAAAAAAAAAAAGAAGAAAAACATCATTCTCACGTACCTGTTCACGAGGGTTTAAAAACAGAAATGTGAAGTTCATATTTTTAAAGCATTTATCATGATTATTTAGCGACAATTTTTGTTGTTGAGCTGTACATTTTTTTTTAAAATCATCCTTTTTTAGTTTGTGCGGGTCATGAAAGTTACTGCTATTTACCAGATTTTCATGGCTCATTATTTTATTCTTTAGTATGTTGCTTAGCTGGTAAAACTCTTACCTGTGATGGGATGTATGAAGTTGAACGTGACGTGTAAAAACTACAGTAAAAGAGCCCACTCAAGTAGTTTAATGTAGCCAGGCCCAGGTCCTGCGGTGTTTGAGCTGAAGAAGGTGGATCGGTAGAGCTGCTCTCAGAGCCTTACAGCCAACTGGGGCAGTGAAACCAGGTCGCCCCCACATGAGGAGAACTTCTGTTAAAAAAGGCCTTCTCCTGGAAGGGAAAGACTAATTATACTTCCTTCCAAAGTCACACTCTCTCTCTCTCTCTCTCTCTTTCTTTCTGTCTGTCTCTGTGGCACGCTCAGAGATGTGGACCGCGAGGCAGAGCAAATACGCTGACATTGACACAGTTAAGACGCCATTTCAGGCTCCTCATGTGAGGAGAGATGGCCTCCCGGTCTGCTGCATCCCGCCGCATTGACGTGCGCCGGTTTCAGACAGCAGACTGTAAGAACAGACGGTCTGACCTGGTTCGACCTTTTTTCTGGTTCTGAATAAAGGTTTATTCATTCTTATGGTGCAAGTTGTCAAAATGACATACACAATACTCAAGTTTCTTAACTAAAACTATAGACACATAATACCCCCCCCCCCAAAAAAGCTTATTAAGTGAATAAATAAATGAAATACATTTTACAGTATTTTACTGTAAAATTACATGAAATGTCCCATTAGATCTGTTACAGTTCTTCATCATATATAGTAAGGAAATTTACAGCAAAATTAACCATAATATTTTTACAGTCTGTTACTGTTAAAATTACAAAATATTTTTACAGTGTAGCTCACAGATCTCATTCATACATGTGAATTCATGCTTTGCTTTTAGCCCATCACCAGTTAAAATCAGCATCTACGCCAAACCTGATGTATCTTCACATACCAAGACTGAATGTGTGCAAATATGAATATGAAATGTTCATCCTTTTGGTCACCAAAATTGATCTTTAACCACTTCCCATCAACACAATCCCAAAATTGCATCTACTAATTACACCAAATTACAAATTACATCAAAAGTTCATGTGCAGTTAAAACGTTATCTGCAGAAAAAGTTAAGGTCCCATTCTGGAGAGTCAGAATTTTATGGTTATTTACTGTAAATTATTTTACAGCAAATAGAAATTACAAGATTACTTGTTCTTTTTACTTAAAAAATCTGTAAATGTAACAGTATTTTTCTGCAAAAATGTCCCAATATATCTATTTTTTCACTGTATAGAGTAAGAGAGCTTTTGCCATAGTGTTTTTGCAGTCATTTATTATCATAATTATGATACATTTTTACAGTGTAACTGTCAGATTTCATTCACACATGTACTTATTCATACTTTACGCAATCCATCCATTTAAAACCCGCTGAAACTTGGTGCATCTTCACAAACCAAGATTGAGTATGTGCAAACATGAATAAGAAACTTGCAGCATTTTGGAAACACTATCCCAAAGTTACAAAGTTCATCTGCAGTGAAAAATTTGAGGCCCCATTCCGGGAAAGTCAATTTTATGGTAAATTCAAAGATGACTTGAACTTTTCACTTACAAATACTGTAAATTGAACAGTATTTTGTTGTAAAATAACATGATAAACTCCAATAGAGTAAGGGAACTTTTACTGTAGCATTTTTACAGTCTTTTACGGTTATTGATTTATTTATTTAATATATATATTTTTTTTTTTTACAGCTCTCAGATCTCATTCACACATGTAGTTATTCATGGCAACACCATCCCAAAGTTCTAGAGTTCATCTGCAGTGAAAAAGTTTGCCCGATGAAGCCCCATATAACTACACATGCTCCGGAAACTGCATTAGTGAGAAAACACCATTTACTCCAGCCAGCAGAATCTCAGACTGCCACTGCGCAGAAAATCCATGAGGCAGTTGGGTCTTGAGTCAGAAAGCGTGTCCTTCAGGCCAAAGAGCAAAAACATTAATAGAATTTGAATCCCATTAGGCTGGTTTGTTGCTCTAACGCCATATTGCGGAGAAACATTGATTAATGGCTTTTGTTTGCTGCTGTAGAGCTCGCAGGCCTGAGGTCCCAAAAACCTGAGAGACTAAACCTCCACTGTTCATTATAACACAAAGCACAATTAAAATTGTGTATGTGTGTGAAAGAGAGAAAAGGATTGTGGGTTGCAAAATGCGAGAACCTCCACAAATGGGAAAACAACAGAAACAATCGCCTGAATGGGGCAAATTGGCTAAACCTCTTGGGGGCCGCTGTGTTTGTATCTTTAAACTGGATGAAACACTGAACAAGGATTTATTTAAAAGCTGAGCTGAATTTGGATGGTGTTTTTTTTTTTTAATTTTGGAGAGCACTGAAATGATCTTCAATTTTTTTTTTGGTTTCTTTTTTTCCGCAGAGCGCTGGCGGACATTTTGAGACAGCAGGGGCCCGTTCCCATATCACAGTATGAGCATGAAAACATTGCTGCTATCGACACCTCGCCCAAAGAGAACACGCCTGTACGGACGTCCAAGAACCACTACACACCGGTGCACAACAAAAACAACCACGGTAGGTGGTGGCACTTCTGTGTTTTTATGTCTGTTTTAATTAAAAGTGTTTAATTAGTGGTGGCACTAATTAAAATGTACCATGGTATTACAGTCAACATTAGAATTATTTTTTTTCATGTGAATAGAACACAACTGTGGTTCTGAAAGTATTAGTTCTATTTTAGGTCTAATATGTTTTGGAATGTTGGAATGTTCCAAAAATTGAAGTTAAGTTTAAATTTAAGTTAATAAGTTAATATGGCAACAGGTTAAATATTAGGGGCCCTATTAGAGCTGTATGATTAATCGTTAAAAGATCACAATCTCAATTCAAACACCCACGTGATCTAATTTCTACATGACAACAATTTGAAAAATTAGAATATCATGGAAAATATCTTTAATTTTTGTAATTTAGCAAATAGCAAACTTTCTTATATTCTAGATTCATTGCACACAAACTGAAAGATTTCAATAGTTTTTTTTTTTTTTTTAATTCTGATGGTTATGACTTACAGCTTAGGAAAATTAAAAATTCAGTATCTCAAAAAAATTTAATATTCCATTTTGAGCTTGATTAGTTTGATTAATTTTGAGTATAAATACTGGGCTAGTTTAGAACATGCAACTGCAATTATGGGGAAGACTACTGACTTGACAGTTGTCCAGAAAACGATCACTGACACCCTCCACAAGGAGGGTAAGACAGAAGGTCATCGCTTAAAAGGCTGGCTGTTCACAGAGTGCTGTATTGAAATATATTCATAGACAGTTGACTGGAAGGAAAACGTGTGGTAGGAAAAGGTGCACAAACAACAGGGATGACTGCAGCCTTGGGAAGATGGTCAGGAAAAGCCGATTCAAGAACTTGGGAGAACTTCACAAGTAGTGGACTGAAGTTGGAGTCAGTGCATCAAGAGTCATCACGCTCAGACGTCTTCAGGAAAAGGGCTCCAGCTGTCGCATTCCTAGAATCAAGCCACTCCTGAACCAGAAGTGTCTCACCTGGGCTAAAGAGAAAAAGAACTGGACTGTTACTCAGTGGTCCACCATCCTCTTTTCAGATGAAAGTAAATTTAGCATTTTTTAATTTTTTTAATTTGTTTAATTAAAACAAAAAACTCTTGAAATATTTCAGTTTGTGTGCAATGGATCAAGAATATAAGAAATTTTGCTTTTTTTAAATTAAATTACAAAAAATAAAGAACTTTTCCATGATATTCTAATTTTTAGAGATGCACCTGTATATATAGAGTGGATATAAACATTTATTTCTATGGTAGCGATCAAAACAGAGCAAGTCATCTTTTGAAAATAACTGCCGCTTCAAATAACACTTGTGTTGATTGTATCATATCGCCACTAGGTGGCAACAAGTAACTGTTAAAAAATGCATCTGCCATTGAATCATTCATTCAAGAGATTCGTTCAAAAAATTGATTCATCCAGTAAAGAAACAAGTGAAGTATTTATGGGTAAGTCATTGAATCATTCATTCAAAACCCTTTTTCATAATTTTTATATTAAAAATTGGTGATTAAATATATTATATTTTAAATGCATAAATTATATATTAAATCTTTAATAATTCATTCAAATTAATTGAACACTTTTAAATAGACTGCAGCAATTAATATTTTGTCACACATTATTTTGTTTAGTTCAGAATCGTGGGAGAATTGCGATCTCTATTTGAGACAAAAAAATCATAATTCTCAATTTATCCAGAATCGTGCAGCTCTAGGCCTTATCATACACCCAGCGCAATGTGGCGCCAGGCACGACCAACTAAAACCTGGTGTAAAGTCAATGGCTCAGTATTTATTTATTTTTTTTAAAGAGCGTGTTAGAAATATGCGCCTATAGGCGGGTTCACAACGCACCTACACTTTGCTTATTACACACAGGGATGCACAGCAGCACACAAACGTGCCAAATATTAAAAATTAAAGGATTACAATGTAAAAGATTATTATTATGTAAGCTACATAAATATAAAAATGTGTACATGTCATAATGGATAGTCATTGTATGAATCAGAATTAGCCTACCTATTTGCTTGCGCACAAACAGATCCGTTTCCTCTCTGGAGATGCATTCAGTCTTTGCACTTGCAAATTCCCCCATGTAAGTAGCGAATCCACCATGGTGCAAGCGCAACTGGCTTTTAAAGGGAATGGGAGATGAGACTCTGATTGGTTTATTGCACGTAACTCCCAAAACACACCCATGACTCATTCAGAGAATAGGGACAAATATTTTGGACCATGCGCCGTCCGTGCCGACTGTTTTTCCCATCCTTAAACTAGCAAAAGTGGATTCGGACACGCCCTAAGTGCACCTGTGCCATGCGCTTTAGACCATGCGCTTAGATCGCTAAAATAGGGCCCCAAAGTTTAATCTTAATAAGAGGGGGTTATCAAAATAGATAGGTATAGGTAGATTCCCTATTAGTGGCTGTTTCTATGGGCTGCTATACGTAAGCCATCCACCATATTGGAATATCCGTGAACATTCGAGAGCAAGTTTCCATTGTATCTGCACTGCAACTATACACGTATAAATATTTATATCTTCAGTAGACTTCAGAATATGCTTTTGCTAAACTGAAGTAAATTTGATTTTCAAACTCATTGATTGTTATTGTGAGTGACAACCGTTCCAAGATGGTGGACGCGTCAACATATCTGCAGCGGTTGAATGTAGAATCTATACATGTCTATGGTTATTAATATGTCTATGGATATTGGAAATGAAAATTTGCAATCTAGTTGCTCATATTGTAGAGGAGGGTTTCCCAAATAGAAATGAGATTTGTGAGTTGATGAAAGGTTAGTAATTATATTACAAAATGTAAAGTAAATTAAAGTAAATAAATAGGGTTGCAATTGAAACTGGAAAATTTTAAATTATGATATGGCTTGATTTAGAAAGGCTGTGATTTAAGGGGTGGTCACACTGCACTTTTCGTTCCATTGACTTCCATTCATACGTATGCAAATGAGTTAGACCGGAAACACAAGCCCATGCGTTTCGCATTTCACTGCTTTCCAAAGTTCAAGCTTGGTGAAATCTGCCCTGCGAATTCGCATCACGTGATACCGTGTGACCAACAGCAGATCGATACGTCACAGCATGACCTTGTAACTGAATTAAAAGAACATAAGATTAAAACTGCAGCGCTGCCAGAAAGTGTATTGTATGTTTTTACATTTTAGATGTATTATTATTTGTCGTGTTGAATTGAACTTTTTAAAAAGACGTCATGTAACGACTGTTGCAGTGTCCGAGTGAATTTTGCATGTTCAAAGTCTAGTGTGACCGTGGCTTAAGACTGGTGTGCTGTGTGTTTCAAAGTGAAGCGCAGCACTGTGTTCATTTAAGTCTGAAATCGCATACTGTCTACTAGGTGCTACATTTGATTTGAATCTTAGTTGGTTCTTGCAAAGATTGAACCCAAGTGTTCAAGGCAACTATTTCAGTTGGACTGTGATCTGTTTGTTATTTTTGCCTGGATGTTTTCACAGCAGAGACAAAATGTTAATCATATTCAGTTCAAATTTCAGCTGCAATTTATGGCAAAATAATTACAAGTACTGGTTTTTGATGCACATTGGTTGCATCCAAAATCGCATACTGTCTAGTAGGTAATACATTTGCTTTGAAACTTACTTCATGACCATTAGAAAAGTGGGATCAAGTCAAGTCGAGCTTTATTGTCATTCCGCTACATGTGTGGACATAGAGTGGAACGAAATGTCGTGTCTCGCAGGACCATGGTGCTACATAAATAAACATAATTACGAACATACAACACTAGACTAACAGTTTTTGACCTACATAGCTAACTCACTG
>JAUZSZ010000083.1:3460960-3471882 GCA_034780575.1 Labeobarbus marequensis | reverse complement strand
CAAAATGTTTCTTTTCAGTTTTAACCTAAATCTTGGTCTTGAAAAAAGGTTAACGTCCATGTTGTTAGTCACACTAAAAGCACAAAGCTGTTGCACTCCACACAACAGCTGAATTAAAGCAGTCTCGCAGAACAACACTAAAGACTGTTGTTTACTCCACTCACAGATGACAAAAGTCATGACCATGAAAATTATAATGCAGACTCCTAGAAGCACACGGATGCCAGTTTGCCTGCTACATGGATGACCTGCAGAAAACAAAAACATATTCATTTCATTTAGATGGTTCATTTCTTCCACGATTGGGACTTGAACACTTTCACGTGTTGTTTCAGTCATTATGTCATAGTACTAATGATGCATGCATGAGCACAAAACATTAATAACCACAATTAGTAAGTTTAGTAAATATTCCAAACCTCTCTGAATTGATTTCTTTGGTTTACATTCCATCTCCATTTTAATGTATTCTTCTGAGCAATCCATTTTCTGAGAGAGTAAAATGGAAGTAAAATAATTATTAAAAAATGCCTCTCTTATATACTAATCCTTTATGCAGTCATGTTCCTTAAATATAAAAAGGTACATTCACTTCCACATTCTAATATTTAGGGAACTGGTATTTAGGGAATTGAAGGATTCTAGGTATTCTGTTACTGAGACACAGATGATGTCAGAAAATGTCTACAAAAATTGTAATGCAACTCTTTTTTTTATTTGCATGTATATTTTCTTATTGAGAGGTATTAATGATGGTTAGTCTACTTTACATCATGCATTATCTTAAGATTATCTGTACAAACAAGCAAACAATAAATAAATACAAAATTCCCCCCAAATATGTGCTCCATTCCATTGATCTAATTTGTCATTTTGATTCCTTTATATTGTCCAAAGCTTGCTTTTTATGTTTGTGATGTAATAGGGAATTTTCCTTTTTACCATTTCAAGGAGCCCTGTCAGTGAGAGACTAAAATAATTTGGCTGAATGAACAAAATCCTACAGTTGTGCTGATCTTGGACTTTTCAAATTAAAAAAATATCCAGAACTGGAGAAGTGAGAGCAATTCATTTCAAATGTTCACTACAAGCTTCCCATTATTTTTTAAACCCTACTGCAGTGCTGAGTATACTTCCATTGTGAGTGATTTAAAATTTAAAATATACATGATTAAACTACAATCAATTTGAAATGAAAAACCAATACAGCTCACAAATAGCATACAAATCAAAGTTTTATTGGAAAGGGGGAAAAAAGGCCACAAGCACAAGCTCACTCTGTAACAGTGAGTACACAATGACCTTCAACAATAAAAGACATGCGTTCACTTCAGGGGGAGCACTACTGTAATGCATGTGAGTAAACAGAAGGAGACAGTGAATGATTGCAAAAGAAAAGAAAATCCTGAGACAACTGTGAAAGATAAGAGAATAAAACTAGTACTTGGTCTGAAAACCAAAATATGTAAATCCCTGATATGTCACATAAACCAGCTATTTTGTCAATTATGACATAATTATAGATAACCTGAGCAAGTATCAAAGCTTGGATAACTTTTGAAAATGAAAAAAGCTAGATATATCATAATGTTTTATTGCTGCAACACTGAGATGCATTAAAAGTGGTTTTGCAATCGCATCGTGACTTCCTGAAAATGTCAAAGATTGGAACCCATGCAAACAGTCATTCTTACTCTGACTCTACTTCTTTAATGAATACAAAATCCATGAGACCTTGAGGAGCTTGAAGTGGGAATGGAAGACCTCCAGGTGAGAGCATTCCTAATGAGAGAAAGAAAAAATAGAAATGTTCAAACTCTGGTAACACAATTTATTTCACTAACAAATCAATAACATGGACATGTGCTTTTTACCCTGTCCTGGCCCTGAAGGAGGTGGAGGTTTCGTCATGGATAGAGGGACTTTTTGCATCCATCAGGAAGACAACCTCTTTGTTTACTTCCACCATGTTTGTTTAGAATGTGCTTCCTCACAAACTCTGGGCTCCGGAGAGAGATTCATATTTTCATTGATTTTGTCCAAAATGAACAACCTGTAAAAAAAAAAAAAAAATGGCTGTATCAGCCATTAGTGGAACAGATGTATTTTATATGGTGAAATGGCATGGTTTGTTGAATTTATGCTACAAATGTTTTAACACAAACAATTCATCTGAATAATTTTTGAAGAATTTTATTAAATTATGTAACTATAAACTGTATAAAATTATAATCACTAGGGGACTAGAGGTTGTGCTAAATTGTGAAGTCACGGCTGTTAGTTTCGACACATACTGCATTTTACACATATTAAGAACACTATGTTTTATTAAAAATTTATTTTATGATGTGAGTTTATTGTGTGACATCTTTCTGCTACAACATATTCACCCTCATTGAAATCTAATGTTACGTAATACATCCATTTCAGCCATTCAGAGCTTCAGCTTTTTATTTCCCCATTTATCACATGCTACCTTTTTAAAAATAGTTTTTAATGAAGTAACTATTTGTAGTAACTACAAAGTAAAGTATTCATCCATTGAGTGTAAATTAATTATAAATTGGCTATGTCTTTCTCCTTCTCATGTAAATTAGATTTCAAGATAATTAGTCTGTAGTAATTCTCAGTGGCACACACTCGAAAACTATTTTGTCAATTATGGCCATTTTTAAAGGAAACAATACAGCATGGCACTAACAAAGCCAAGGTCATGAGTTGATTGCATGAAGTGATACCTTGAATGCAAGTTGCTTTGGGAAAAAAAATCATCTGCCAAATGGATAAAAAACTATTAAAAAGTAAATGTAAAACCGCTAACTACAGATCTGCTGTTACAGTTATGCTGAAGCACCGAACACAAGCTTTAGATGCGAGGATGTGTGAAGCAGACTTCATCAAATGAGTGTCATGGTCAGTCAGGTAGGTGCACATCATCATGCATCATGAGCAAAAAAATAATACTTTGCTCTTGTTTAAACCACCGGTAGCAACTAATATTAAACAAAATTAATTTCAAAAAGGTAAGTTTCCCATGTACATTTTCAGGGAAAGCAAAACTGGCAGTAATTAAAATCTTGTATCAGTAAGGCTTAGTTGAATATGTTCCAGAAAAAAAAGCCCTAAAACCAACATTCCTTGCATAAAGTGAATAAGCTAATATATAAATGAAATTTAACATATCATGAAAAAATAGTGATGCCTCACCTAACTGCTTCTGTCCAACAATAAAAGTAAAACAGTACTCATTTCATGCATCATTTAATTTTGGCACTAAATATTTTTAAATAATTACATATTTTATACATCACCAATATTCAGGACATCATTCACACCCTTTATACTGCATGGCAAGATGACAATGGTTATTTTATTACAGTTTATCAGTGTGATTCTTCTTGATTTGTTGACACTTGAATTTTTAAGACAGCGAGAAGGGTTAATTTGGTGGGATGAGATATTAATTTAGTCATATTACAAGGTTTCTACGGGTCCTTAAAAAGTCTTCAGTTTGGTTTGATCAATTTTAAGGCAATAAAATGTCTTAAATAGTACACCAAAAATCTTAATTATTTTAAGAGGTCTTAAATATGGGGACAGAGTCAAGGCAATATGTATATGTAATTATTAAACTTCAAAAGGCTAATTTAAATGAATGTGAACGCATATTATTTATATAACAATATGTTGTAGATGGCTGTAATGGTGCGTATGTTATGTCTCTCATCTTTTTGAATGAGCAACTGAAATTTTTGGTTACACCCTAATCAGTGTCTGGCTTTTATATCAATGTAAACTCATGTGGCTTCTCTCTGGGTCACAGGAAAGAAAGACTAAGAACATGATTTATTTAACACATTCAATATATAGATTTTATTAGTATCGGCACAATCATTTTTTATTGCTTTTTTTCAAAAACACATTAACGCAACCGATTTCAATGCATATGTAAATACTGAACAAAACATGTCTTGAGTATGTAAACATGCAGTATGTAAACTCTTCAGCATTGAACCAAAGTAAACATATTACAATTACTGGTTAGTGCTGCATAGATAAATGAACAGTGTTTAGACTATTTTATAATATAAAACCATATTTTTTGTATAACCAATATGAATGTAGTTTTTATATTTTCATGTTAACTGATAGAATATACGTTAAAAAAATAATAATTAAAAAAAATGTATCTGTGCCTCCACAGGTCTGTTAGGTGATGTGCTAGAAAATATGAAAGAAAAAAAAAATGGTGGAAAAATCATCCATTTATTGCACAAAATATAAATATATTTCCTATATATATAAATATAAAATATTTCCTTTATACATTCTATTAATTTTAACCTATATTTTGATCTTGATTTTGAAAATGAAACATTCCTGCAGATGTCTTTGTACGCTAAAGACTGTCTTGTTTAATCCAATCACAGATGACAGAAGTCATGACCATGAAATTATCATGCAGACTGTTCCTAGAAGCACAAGAATGCCAGTTTGTCTGCTACATGGATGACCTGCAGAAAACAAAGACATTTCCTTTATTCATTTACAGTCCTGTTATTTTATCATGCGTGCAACAAAATGTTGAGAATATTTTTATTTTATTTTACAGGGTTTCTGTGGGTCTTAAGATAATATTAAAAAACTATTATTTCACCTTTCCGCAAATTAAGGCCTTGGAGGAATACTTCACCCAAAAATGAAAATTTACTCACGCTTAGGACATCCAAGATATAGATATAGACTGTTTCTTCGTCAAGATTTGTAAAAATGTAGCATTCCATCGCTTGCTCAGCAACGGATCTTCTGCAGTGAATGGGTGCCGTCAGAATGAGAGTCCAAACAGCTGATAAAAACATCACAATAATCTACAAGTAATACACACCACTCCAGTCCATCAGTTAATGTCTTGTGAAGTGAAAAACTGTGTGTTTGTAAGAAACAAATCCATCAAGACTTTTTTAGCTTCAAACTATTCCACAACACATAATAACGCTTTCTCCATTGAAAAAATCCATCTACTGTTGTCCTCTCACATCAAAATCCACCAAAATATTAGTTTTTTGTTTGTTTTAAATATAACTGTTTTCAAACAGTATTGATCTGTGCATATTTCTCTCCTGATTCAGACCAGACGACTTTTTCACTGGAAGAAGCGTTAGTATGGATTATTTGCTCATAATTTGGAGAGAATCAATGGTTTAAAGTTAAATAATCCTAATGATGGATTGTTTCTTACAAACACACAGCTCTTCTCTTCACAATACATTTACTGATGGACTGGAATGGTGTGGATTACTTGTGGATTATCGTTATGTTTTTATCAGCTGTTTGGACTATCATTCTGACAGCACCCATTCACTGCAGAGCATCCATTGATGAGCAAGTGAAGAAATGCTGCATTTCTCCAAATCTGTTTTGATGAACAAACAAATACCTCTACATCTTGGATGACCTGAGGCTGAGGACATTTTTGGGTGAACCGTTTCTTTAAAATCCTTGTAATATTCACAATATTCAAAAGGCTGCAAAATAAGTGTCTTGTGAAGCATACTTTCCTATTTTGCTTTGTTTTGTACATCATGTGTTGTCTCTCCTGCACTGAGACTCAATCTCAGCTCCTCAAGCTCCTTCAGGATGTCACGTCGGCTCACGCTGCACCCCGGCGGTCGGACGAATCACTGCATAGAGATAAACACAGTTTTGAATGATGTTACTTCTTTCAAACTGAGGAAGACATCAATTAAATCTGTGTTTATCTCTACAAGCAAGGCAATGAGAGCCGGATCCCAGCTCCATCACACCACAACCTGCCAATGACGGATAACACGGCTGAAACAGAGCTTAGTCTCGCTTCACAGCCTGTCTCGCTGTGGAATATGAATTATGCTGTACTATAGATGTTCATAAAGTGCATGTTTAGCACTGCATTTCTGTACTTAGCATTCAAAAGTTTGAGGTCGGTTAAAGGAATTAATACTTTTATTTTGCAGTGATGCATTAAATTGATTTAAAGTGACAGTGAATATATTTATGTTGTTATAACAGATTTATACTTTGTTTCAACACTGATAATAATCAGAAATTTTTCTTAAGCAGCAAATCAGCGTATTAGAAAGATTTTTGAGAGGATCATGTGACACTGAAGACTGGAGTAATGATGCTGAAAATTCAGCTTTGCATCCCAGGAATAAATTACATTTTAAAATATATTCACATAGAGAACAGTTATTTTAAATTGTAAAATATTTCTAAATTTTATTGTATTTTTGATCGAATAAATGAACCTTTGGTGAGCAAAAGTTGCTTCCTTCAAAAACATTAAACATTTTACTGACCCCATTTTTTTTTAATTATATATTATGCATGCATTATATATTGTATTGCTGTTCTCAAATATTGATAAATAAAGTTTGATTAAGTGGTTTTGTGTGATTTTCTTTTTCTTTCTTTCTAAAGTATATTAGTATCAAAAGTATCTCCTTTATAGGAATAACAAGAAAAAGTGTCCGCAAGCCATATTTCTTCTGTAATCTGACATTTTTCTGAGTGAAACAGGAAATTCAGCTAGAATGAATGTAGGACGAGACTTGATTTTATCCGTCAGGAATTGATTGTGTTGTCAGAAGTGGGCGTTACATACAAGAATTGAGTTTGGTTGTTGGACTGGCTGGTTTGAAAAATATGATCTTGTAAATAAAAGTGGTTTCCGACAGAACACATAATTACATTATGATTTAAGATTATCACGGTGAACATTTTCATCTCTAAAACGGTGTGTCTCCTCCCTGTGCACGGTGTGACCAGGAATGTGCATTAAGTAAATGGGGTCAATTTTGATTTGCTGTTGACTTGAAAGTGTGTTGATTCCTCCATCTGTTACGGACAGAAATTAGAGCTCTTCTGAAAGGCCTGCAGAGCCGCACAGAGCAGTTTGATCCCCGTTGCCAGCTGAGAGCTGTGAAATGGCCTGTTCCCCCTGCAGACCACTCAATGTAGGGCACTTACATTTAGAAAGCGGCCTGGATGTGAGCTCTGCGTTACTTGTTCTAAGTAACCGTATGGTGGAGAACTGTTTTTTTGGAGAAGTCGAAAAGTATGAAAGTATGAAAGTATGAAAAGCTGTATGAAAAGAAGTATGAAAAGCTGATTTTTTCCATGAGGCATTTTGTCGGACCATCACTCATACTTTGTGTGTTTTATTGAGATGAATAAATTCCCCAGAAGCGCTGCTCATGTTAATCAGGTCAGCAGGAGTGTGTTTCTGCAGTGGCCGCTCTGAGATCTCTCAGCGTTTGATTAACATCCACCAGCAGGTTTTTAAGTGTCTGCCGCGCACAGGACACTTCAGAAAGTGGTTTGTTCCAGCCTTTGGGAATATTGTCACTGTCTGTTGAATAACTCTGCCTTTTTCTAGGTCCAGATTCATTTATATGCTTGACTGAATTCAGTTAGTTGTTCGCACAATTCGTGCGATATATTCAGTATACTGTGTATTTTAGTAAAGGAATAGTTTCAACCTCGGGCTTTTCCAAACTTGTAAAGGAGATGCCTTTGTTTTTCAGATGCTGTCAAACTCCAAAAAGGAAAATGTCATAAGAGAGAGACATTAAGGGAATAAAAAACTACATTTGGGTCTGTTTCTCACACAAAACTGTTATGTAGTGCACAAGTATTGACTATTGTTATTATGCTTTTTGTCCTTTTGCGGCTTGCTTTATCATTTTAGCCCTGACATACTTTTCTCTTTATTTTATAAGGTCTTAATGATGACAACTTTTGCATTACATCACTTGCTCACCGATGGATCCATTGCAGTGAATGGGTGCCGTCAGAATGATAGTCCAAACAGCTGATAAAAACGTCACAAGTAATTCACACCACTCCAGTCCATCAGTTAATGTCTTGTGAAGAGAAAAGCTGTGTGTTTTTAAGAAACACATCCACCATTAAGGCGTTTAACTTAAAATCTTTGGTTCTGGGTAAAATACTCATAAAAGTATTTCATAATCCATAATGAAAAAGTCTGTCCGCTCACATCAAAATCCACTAACATATTTGTTTAGAATTGTTTTTGCTTGTAAACGGTGCTTGATCTGTGCATATTTCTCTCCTGATTCAGACAAGATGACTTTTTCACTTGTTAAAGCAATATTATGGATAGAGGAAAATTGTTTTTTGCAAACACGCAGTTTTTTGCTTCTCAAGACATTAACTGATGGACTGGAGTGGTGTGGATTATTGTGATGTTTTTATCAACTGTTTGGACTCTCATTCTGACGGCACCCATTCACTGCAGAGGATCCACTGGTGAGCAAGTGACGTAATTCTTTATTTCTCCAAATCTGTTCCGGTGAACAAACTCATGTGTGTCTTGAATGGCCTGACGGTGGGTCATTTTTATTTTTGGGCGAACTATTTCTTTAAGGTCTGTCATTATTGTATTTTATTTTATTTCATTTTACTTTATTTCAAGTACTCCCCTGTTTTATTTAAAAGTACTAAGAGTACTAAAAGTACTAAAAGTACTCTGTCTTTGTGTTTATGTATTATATGTAAAGCTTTTTGTAAAAAAAAAAAAGAAAAAGAAAAAAGAGGTTTTAAAATGTGCAATATAAATCAGGTTTTGATTATTGACCTACACATCTATGAGTTATAGTCCTTAAATTCTCTGAATATAATATAAAATAATATTTATATTGCTATAGGGCAGAATGGGGAAAATGCCCCCTTGGGGTAAAATGTGTTTTAAAGCTTGTTGTTTTGTAGATCATCACAGATAGTGAGTATGTTTTATTTAAGAAAAATATAATTATATTTTCAGAATGACAAAATGTTTATTTTTCAAACATAGTCAGTGAGATAAAATGCCCCCAGGGGGCAATGGGCAATTACTGTAGTTACTCAGTTCTGAACATCAAATCCTTTGTTTTTCCATTAAGTGTATTCTAACTAGTTGAATGAATAAAATATTTGGACTATATATTTAAAATATAAGTTAGCATCAGATAGCTAGTTAGCTAGCCTGTTAGCATTAGCTAACAATATTTTTCAAATAGGCTATTATAATTTTGTAATTCATAATTATTCATTACATTGTTTTTAATTTTAAGCTAAAAATGTCTGTACACTGATTTTGCTGTAAATGTATTTTTTATAGCAAAGTGTTTGTAAGACAAGGGCATTTTACCCCAGCTGTGTTATAAAGTCTTGTGTTTACCAAGTGCTTGTGATGCATTCTTAATCCTGCACATGGCAAATCTAAGGGTGTCCTAGAGAGAATGTGAATTTACCAAAAGTCTTTCCTAACAGACTTCAGTAGTTTATGCAGAAGTTGTCACTGTAGCTCAACTGTAGCTCTTTTTCATATAAGACATGCAACAAAGACAAATCAGAAACAGTACATAAAATCCATAGGCTTAATCTAAACCCTTGTCTTTCACTATTTCAGAGATGGTTTCACTGTCATTCAGCAAAATGTGAGAAAATTCCTGAAGCTCAAATAATGTGTAAAAACATACATCTGAACTCATTCGTTTCTATCCTTTTTTGTTCATTTATATTTTTCTATTCCTTTCTATCCTGTAGTGTTTTATTTTCAGGTCAAAATTTTGCTCTACATGGCTCACCAACAGAGCAAGAGCCATAAGCTGTTCTGGAGAAATCAATAAAAATGGTATAGAAGATCAAACAACTTGATGAAAAATTGATTACTGTTTCAAAAGAAAAGGGTGTTTCAGCCCTGACCTCAACAGCTGTAAGTACATGACTGTGTGTCTAAACGTGGTTTTCATTTTTAATGAAAATGAACAGCATTTTTACATTCTCAGGAACAAAATACAGTTGCAGATGAGATTAGCTGAGAAGTGCTGTAACCAGCTGATCAAGCAGAAAATCAGCATGAAAGAACGAATATCCAGAATATGAAAGAGACGTTAGAGAAGGAGAAGAATGTTGCCAATGCTTGAAGTGCTCAAAACTGTTGGACCTGAGAATTGACTTGGAAAGAAGGGAGTCAATTCTGGCAAAGTCAGAAAAGGAAAAACAGGTGAAAGCAATCAAGGATTTCACTAAAATATGGTTGTAAATTCCCCACACATCTGCTATCATGTGTGAAATCTTGCAAACACATGTTATTGATTGACAAATTAAAATACCGTAAAGTAACATAATGATCTGAAATGATTCAGTATATTGACTCTAGAATACCTGCTGTGGCTCTTTAGGGCCTGGATGACAAAGTGCACAGAAGACCTTTGCCAACGGGATGAAAGCATTGCTAAGGCCCAGAAGGAAAAGAAAGATCTAGAGAAGCTTCAGCAGACAAAGAAGCCATCATTGGTTTAGAATTAAAGCTGTAATTACAAAAAAAGTAAATGCAAAGTTACATGCAGCCATTCTGGAGAAGGTCAAGCAGCACAGACTTGGAAGGTCTGACATTAAATTGAGGAAGATAATGGCTGCTCATTTTGGAGGGTACTGGTAGAATATATGCATTATGAAAGTGATTAAAATGCATAGATTTCAGTCCCATGCAGAGAGACTATTACAAAACACAATCTGAAATGTGAGGAGCTGCAGATAGACCTTGAAATCTGAAAGAAGGAATGTTATTTCTAAACAGACAAGCTCAGGATTGCTTATGAGGAGTTCCTTGATCATCTGGAATCTGTTAGAAAAGATAAAAAGTCATTTCTGGTATTGCAGGCTCTCCTTAAACAAACTTTAATTATAGTATCACTGAGTACGCCCCTAAGTGAAAATGTCCAAATTGGGCCCAATTAGCCATTTTCTCTCCCCTGTGTCATGTGACTCGTTAGTGTTACAAGGTCTCAGGTGTGAATTGGGAGCAGGTGTGTTAAATTTGGTGTTATCGCTCTCACTCTCTCATACTGGTCACTGGAAGTTCAACATGGCACCTC
>JAUZSZ010000083.1:3150955-3161907 GCA_034780575.1 Labeobarbus marequensis | reverse complement strand
CTCTGATGTCTCTGTAGTGGTTAAACATAAGATATAATTCATTTTGGGTAAATCTAACAGGTAATCTTTGGTCTTTACTCTATTGTTCTATTAATATGTTAAAATGAAAATGAAAACGGGCAATGTTTGATATAATATTTTGTTTCATTGTAATGTATGTACATTCCCTGAACTACATTTCTGCGGCTATTAATACGTTTAAATGAAAACAAAAAGAGGTAGTGGTGTTTGATATATTTTGTCTGTAAATACAGTGAGGAAGATTGCAGCAGCCGAGGTGAGCTGACTGATGTTATCAAGTACGCTGCTCTGGACTTGCGCCGTTCCGTCCGCGGGAGTTCACACTCCCGAGTCTAACCCGTGAAGTCCGAACTACCGAGCAAGGCCGAAATCTGCGTACTTGGTATTGAGAAACATGCGCAGACCTAACATTAAGTCACCAGACTATTTGCCTAATCTTCTCGGTAGTTTAGACCACGATGGAAACGCAGACAGAAACAGGTCTGGGGGGAAAAAAGCAGCTTATGTTTCACAGAACTAATCGTTGCCTGGGTATGCGTAGGCTACGTATATGTGGGGCGGATCTATCAAAATAGGGGCGAGACCCTTGTTTGTTTTGGTGATTTCAAATATCAACATTGGCATTCATTTGTTGGCAACATTTGTTGAACAAAAGAAAATATTTTGAAGAATGTTAGTAACCAGACAGTTGACGGTATCTATTGACTTCCATAGTACGGAAAAAAATGCTATGGATGTCAATGGCTACCGTCAACCGTTTGGCTAACAACATACTTGGCACAACTTGAAGCTGAGTAAAAGATGGCAGAATTTTCATTTTTGGGTGAACAATCCCTTTAAGTTCAGAATAACATGTGCAATAACCATAGGCACAGTCTCAGCAAAGTTAACTGTGGTTACCCTGTAAAATAAACAAAATTTTGAGGTTTCTAAATGGTTAAAGTTGGTTTAGGTGGGTGATCAGCTGGGAAACCAGCAGGGCTGAGGCTGACCTAGTAGACCAGCTTGGTGTGACTGGTTAGAGCTACTCAACCAGTGGTTCTCAACCAGGCAGCAAGCATGTTGAAAACAAGCAGCTTTGTCATAATTACAACAAAAATAATTGAAATATCTGAAGGTAGGCTGGTGGAGATTTATGATTACACTAGTTTCCTGCAACAAACTGACTTAACCACCTGATGCATAGAAACTCAAGTGCCACTTCTTTAAACTTTCTCGGTCTGCACATTTTATAAACATTGATTGTTGTCGAGTCTGATCTCACCTTCATAAGCTCGCGGTCGGCGTCTGACGATCGGTCCCTGTCGTAGTGACTCAGCATTTCGTTCAGGAGCTTGACGTTGTTGTTCACTTCCTCCAGCGTATTGCTGCGTTTGGTCATTTTCTGCACTCGGGCCTCGTCCTGTACGCAGAACACAGATTCAGTCCGTCACATCAATGATGCCACACCTGATCCAGAATCAGTGTGTGAATCAGAAAAACAATACTGAAAATATGATCAAGAGGTTTGACATTAATACGGTTTATACAAATGCAACCACCCTTGAACCATTAGGGTCAACATGAAATCAAATTTGCTAATAAAGTAAATAGTCAAATGTTTTGTAAACAAGACATTTATTGAGGAATTCATAAATATTATTTGTTCAAATGCATTATTTTAAAATAAATATATTTTTTAAATAATATAATTATATTTTTTTCTTTTTATTCCCTTATATTCCTTTAAATGCTTTCATTTTCATGCAATTCTTTAATTGCATTTAATGTTTCAATATAGTAAAAAAGGAAATGCGGTTTCATGTTGAGTTTAAACAGGAGCTCTTCATCCATCTTTAAATATCAGTCAGATCAACATCTTTATCACGTCTAAAGATCCTCTCACCTCCTTCACCATGTTTTTAATCAGTCTGTTCGCCTCCTGAAGATCTTCTGGGTTTTTGCTCCTCAGAAGTTCAGCCAACAACTGCCATCAAATCACAGAACAACCCATTTTTTTAGTTTCACAAATGGAAAACACATCGAGTTAAACCTCCAAATCACATATTTAAATTCAGATTTTGCATACACAGGAAATGATGCCATCAGGCGTCTCACCTTCCCCATGTCCTCATTGTCAAACACTGGGTTTTTGGGCCGAGCCGGAGGGGACGGGATCAGGGTTTTGTCCACTGTCAATTCTGGGTCCGACATCACAAGTCCTAAAGAAAACACACATCGATCAGGGAGCTGCTCATGACAGACCAGAGAAAGTTCACCCTTAAAATCTAACCTTGTCTCTTGAGCGTCTGATACGCGTCTGCTATCTTGGCCTCATTGGGAAACGCCACCGTCCAGCTGTACAACATCTCAATGATCTTATTCTTCACCTTGTCAGAAACACTGTCCCCCATATACTGAAACACAAAGTTTTTAAACATATTAGTCAATTATGTCTATAAAACACACATAAAAGATCACATTTTTAGACTTCTGGTTCCATCATCTTGAATTCAGTGGGTTTCTGGTTAATAATTGCACTCTTGAAAACTATTCTAACTCAAACTTTCATAAGAAATGTTTTTAAATAAAGACTGAAAGAGTTGAGCTTAATGGTGGTGATGTTGAAGTTGTGCAATCATGGTGTAGTTCATTTATAGCCTACGTTTAGCTTTTGTACTTGTAATGATTATATTTAGGCTTAAAAATTCAGTTGTGAAGTTGTGTTAATTTGTAAAGATTATCATGATAAACAAGAAGTGCAAGAAACATGAAGTTTTGGTGGCCACAGAGTTTGTTTTTTTTTATTCAAAAAAATATATCCTATTGGCTTTCTGTTGAGGGAACCAGGGTGATGCTAACTTGTGGGTCTGTCTACAAAAATACAAAAGTCATAACAGAAAAACCACTAACCTTGGGTGAAACCACTTTAATCAGCTCATTTAAAAACCTGTATCTGGCTATTTCGTTGTGAAATCTTCTCCCACAGTTTTTCATACAAGCCTCTAGTACCTGCAGAGCCACAAAACCATCAAACATCACGTCATGTAAACATTATATCATCATCTGTAAAGAAACTCATAATAAAGCAGCAGTGTTGGACTAGTGTGAAAACATCCCTCACCGTCAGCGCTTGAAGGGCTTCCCATTCTTGAGAATGGATTTTGTGAACCAGGAGTCTCACAGCTATCTGAGGACTACAAACACACACACAAACACAGTTAGAGAAGAGAATCCTGTCGTTTTCAGTCATGTTGGATTACTAATGCTTACCCTTCCAACTCCTTATTGATCTGGTCACAAAACCCGATTATGTATTCCCAGTCCTCCTGCCTGTTGGTGGGATGTGTGGCTTTGTCTGTGGAGGACACACACCATCATAAGGACCAAACAATCGGCCCCGTTGAGCTCTGTGTCTGTGATACACTGGCACAACCGTGTGAGGGCCGATCACAGGGATGCATATCAATATGACCATCAGTGATTTCAAGATCAATATAAAGAAAATAAAGAAGTCATCCTTTACATAAGACGCTGTGTATGTATAATATTATAATATTTACATGGTATTCTCATGGTGCATGTCCAAAAAATGATTATGTATTATGATGGTTAGTGTACTATTTGACACCCTGGATAAAATCATTTAAATTGATAAGTAATGAATTAGTAATTGCTGCTGTAAATCCTGAAGCTCTGGGTCTGAACTCATCCTTCATGAAGCTAAACACGGACTTTGAACTTTAATCTGGATCATGATCGCCAGATCCGACGGTCAACATGCACTCTGAATTTATAACTCATACTATAGGGAAGGCTTGGCTCATGAATATTAATTACTAGACGTGACGTTCGTACACCGGGCATATCTGATTGGCTGGAAGGAGGCGCTGGCGATTTAACGAATCCTACTATGGTGAAGAGTTGGCGCTCAGATATTATTTATGCATTATGATTGGACGCCCCGAGAAGGTTACCAGGCAACGTCAATATGAGATGATTAATATTCATGAGCGGACCTTCGTCATAGTATGATTCGAAATTCCGCTGGAACAAGTCGAACGAGAGCGTCAGACGCGTCGGTATTATTGCATTGAAGACATAACACAGCAGTGTTATTTACACCTATTATGAAATGCAAATGATAATAATGCACGTACTGAGCCAGGATTCCAGTGATTCTCCCTCCGGAAACGCCATGATCCTCATTTAAAGCTTTGACTCCATAAATCCACACATTTCCCCCTTAAATACCACAGACATTTGTCAAATTAAAGTGAGTATATTAAAAGCAAACATCATCTATTCCATCCGAGCTTGTATGAAGCGGCACAATACTGCTTTATTTATATTTTTAAATGAAGAGTGCATCAGCCGGCAGTATCATCAGCTGCCTGTATGGAGGTCCTTGATTTAGACGCCTCTGGTGATTACAAAATAAAAGACACTATCAGGACGTGTCTTGTAGGATTACAAAATAAAAGTGAAAAATTCTAAAATCTTCAAGTATCATTGTTAAAACTAAAGTCTTTGACGTACCATTGTTGTTTCAAATGATCGATTTGTTAGAAGAGAAGAGAAAAAAACAATTCTATCAAAGGAGTTGGACTATTATTTTTATTCAGTTATTTTTTTAACAGTAAGATATCTAAGTTGTACAAAATGTTCTGGTAATATGAATTTATAGACTTTCGTGCGACAATATGAGAAAACACAAAACTGACTCATTTCAAATGAGTTTAACTAATTTGCAGTAAATCTATTGTTGATTACATTTTTACTTATACAGCATGGGTTGTAAGGCACAGATTTCTGTAACATTGTTTTGAAATGATTCTGAAAAGCAATACACATATTTAGACTTGACATGACTAGATGCAGCGCATTACCTTTACCTCTTTTACGTTTACAAACATTTCCTTCAACACTAAAGCACAACACAATGCAAAGCATAATTCAAAACACCTGTGAAAAATCTATGTGAAAAGTTCCCTTCAGATTAACAAGGAACATTGGACCCTTTTTATTGGCATTTCTTAAAGTAAAAATGAAACACAAATAGAAGTCAAATCTAAAGAATATGTGATATATGAATAAATGTATATGAATAAATCAATATATGACTAAAACCCAGTAAGAAAAATTCATATAAAGAAAAGCAAATGAACTCAAATCCAACACAGGTGCATGTTTGCCCTGTGGAAGTCAATGTATTCCTGGCACTGGCCAGACTTGCCTCTCACATAATGCATTCTCATCCTTTTACAAAATTCACATCAAACACTGTCAGACTAAACTATTTTAGCTAAAACAAAGTACAAAAACATGCATCATTAATGATTAAAAGATTGACTGAGTGATGTAAGATAATAATGAGGCAAATCAAAAATAACTACAGGCATTGGTTCATGATCTCCTTTGACTTGAGTGTCTTAGCTATAAAGTGGAAATCTATAAAGTTTTCTCATTCATGTTTCTCCAGTTATCACTCATATCCATTAGATCAGGTTTGAGAACCTTATGACTCAAAGTCTATGTCAAGTGCAACTGGTCCATTCATTGAGAATCCGACGAAGAATGACACTCCTGCCCCAAATTCTTTATATAACTGGCTTCTGAACATTGGATCGACCATTACATTTGCAACACTGATAAATCCATCGCAAATTTTACCAGAAACTCTGTAAAGCTTCTCGCAGTCTCTCACTTGCTTCCATATTTTTTCATCATCCCATTGAGTTGAGATGTCCTGTCCTGATCCTAAACAGTTGTTTATATCCCTATGGGAAACCAGGCCACGGTAACCTTCATCCTTCCCCAAGTAAAAATGGAAAGCTGCTCTCTTTCCATTAGACACAGGTCTCAGATCTTTTAAATATGACAGCTTCATTTGTGACACAAAAGTTGATAATGCACAGTCCTCCTCTTGCCGTAACAATAAAACTGTGATGTAGTGCAATGGCAGGATCTCACTGAAGGGTGTGGGGTTGTCGATTATTTTATGTAGTAAATTACAAAGGTCTTGGTAAGGCATGATGAACTGAGATTCAGGGCTGATGTTGGCCAGAATTACATTGGCATAGATGAAGTTGACTCTGTCCATCAGTCTGGCCTCATCCGATTTCAGAATGAAATCATGCTGCAGGATGATCTCTTCAAGAGTTGATGCAGAGTCTTTCTTGTACAAATATTCCAGAAGACCGGTATAGGAATCACCCTTGTTCCTCTCCAGACACTGGCGCGTCTGCTCGATTTTAACCATGTGGTTCATGCGCTCATTTTTGACCAGCTCACTCCCATTTATTTTACAAAAGAGGTCCGTATACTTTTGAAAGTACTTGGAAACCTTGCATTTTGTCAGTTCCTTTTGTTTGTCTTTCTCTGAAAAAAAGGGTACTAAATTGACAAAAAAATTGTCAAGAAAATAAAAATGATCCTTCATTGTGCCCTTTAGATGAATAAGATAGCTCTTATGCTTCTGTAATACATGGCAATATTGTCTGACTTCAGGGTTCTTCCTTGACAAATCTTCAAAGGTAATTTTACCTGATAGGACTTGACCAAGGCAGTTAAACAGTGGTGTCCTTTGCAGTATTTGTATGAC
Organism: Labeobarbus marequensis; assembly: GCA_034780575.1. NCBI lineage: Eukaryota > Metazoa > Chordata > Actinopteri > Cypriniformes > Cyprinidae > Labeobarbus > Labeobarbus marequensis. The sequence goes on along the minus strand of JAUZSZ010000083.1, from coordinate 3,155,303 downwards.
AGTAGCTGCAGTTTGAAGTTCCCCAAGATGGCCAGCGGTGTTGTAGGTATTATAATCCTTTAGTCTTTGCAATCGAGTCATGGCCTCTATGTTTGCTGTTTGTTGTGTTTCTTTGCATGCTTCTCCTGCAGACTTGGCCAATGTAAGATACTCCTGAAGACTCTCTGGCTTGATGGGATCATTTTTGTCTTCGTAAACAGCATGCTTGAGCTCACGTACAAGTACCTGTGACACTGTATCACATATGTATGAGCTGTCTTTTGAATGGCCTTTGGCCATCTTTGCCCAATTCATGGCTGTGGTAAAGTCCGATTTTTTGATGTAATAGTACCTGGCGAGGAGCTGGAATATTACCGCATCTTTTCTGTAGCACTTTGCTGCATTCTGTAGAATAATTTCCTCCATCCCTGGGGTCTCTTTCATTATATCTTGGATAAGAGGAGAAAAAAGTGAGTCTTTAGCCTCAGCTGAATACTGCCTCTTCACCAGCATGTTGTGAACATCCTGCATTAATTTTTGTTTTCCCAGAGCATACTCATAAAATAAGTCTGTTGTGAGCAGAAGGTTAGTGATTTCTGCCTTTGTCACTTTGGAAGACAAAGTTGAAAGTTCTTTCAAACAGTGTTGAGCAATTCTGAAGTGAATCACCGTCACACCCTCAAAGCTAACTTTGGAATTGACTGTGCATCTTGTCAAAAGAGTGGAAAACCGCTCAAATCCATCCTCGACCTTGCAGGGTTCAAAATATGCTTTTGTTTGTAGACCAAGGAACTCTTCACATGTAGAGACTGACAGCAATGCATTCTTGCAGTAGACACGCAAGAGGACAAGAACAGCAAAAAGTTGAGCATGTTTGTCTTGGAAGTTGAAACCCTTCAGGGTATTTTTCACAATACCCTGAATATACTTAGGTGAAAAGTTATTCTTCAGAATCATGAAGCCATAAAACGTTTTAGTGTTTGTGTTGGTCCTCTTAAACTCCTTTAGCTGTTCCTCAAATAGTTTCTGTTCCTTCTCTGATAAATTGTTTCCAATGAAAACTGCGTCATCAGTCTGTTCACTGGATTCAGCTCTCATGCAGTTTACAATTATGACTTGTGGAGACTTTGAAAAAATCTTTTGCTTCAAACACTCATCCTCAATTTGAAGTTGGAGTTTTTTTACATCAGAGATGTCTTGGAAATCATCAATCATGAGCAAAATGGGAAGTTGTGTAGGTTTCTCTTTTGTCTCATATGTTAGTAGCTGTACTACGTGTTCAGCTATGGTAGTATAATCATCTGTTGTGTCTTTTAGAACTGCACAACGGAATTTATCCTTGAGTGTCCAAAGAACATGCATGGCTAAGGTAGTGCCACCACAGCCTGGATAATGGAAGATGCTGAAAAACTCACACACTCTCTTCCGACTGCGTATGTCTGGGATAATAGTCTTGATGATGTAGTCGAATTTGTCACGTTTGATGAATGGCATTGACCCAGGCTGCTCTGAGAAGTAGAAGTTCCACCAAGACACCTTCCCTCCCTTGTAAAATGCCTCCTCATGTTTTTGTTTGTCCTCATTTCCTCCATCACATTGGTTCACAAAAAGAATACTTAGCGTTTCTAAGGAGTCCTCAGTTTTCTTGGAGAGCACAACATTACTGCCACCACCACAAGGCAGGAAGCGACTTGATTTGCGATTCTCTGACCACAGACTAAGCACGGTGCCATTGACCTCAACAAAATTCAGCTCATAAATGCATCTTGTTGAGATGTCAACTCCATATCGGCCCTCAATGAGATCCTTCCAGTAGGTGTATGATGTTTCATTGTCACTGATGCATAAGATTTGGTTTCCACCCTTGAGCTCTTGTAAAAACATATTTAATGTCTCAAGCAAAGGGTCTTTTCCATCACTCACCTGGCTTAACAGCAAGAAAATTATGAGAAATTTCTTGTGAGGCAGCACATCTTTTCGGCACAGGAAAGAAACAACATCACGCACTGAAGATCCCTTCTCAATCGACCATTTGTCAGCATCAGAAGGGTTTTCCTTATTAATGCCTCCATTACAGAAAACCCAACTTGTATTTCTGGTCAGCTTTAACTTGTTTGCTATGTCTTCAACTGCACCTGTAATTTTATACTGAACTGGTGAGTGAGGATTGTTTTTTCTCTCTTCAAACAGCTTATTCAAGCCATTCTCAGCAGATTCTGGATCAAAATCCAAAACAGCCACCAGATCCATGTGGAGAAGGAACCGCAGGTTTTCCAGCTGAACAGGGTGGGACTTGTTAGCCACCACAATGTACCGTTTAAAGTGTGATCTGTCCAAAGACTGGGTCCCTCCTGTTATCATCTCACACAGTTTAGAGCCTTGCACACTGTTTTTGACAACAGAGAGATGCTTTTCCTCAGCATCCTTCCTCAACTGGAACTTATTTGGCATGTCTTCAATATATTTGTCGTACTCCTTCGAGGAACCAGATGTGATAAGATTCTTGCTGCTGCTGCCATCTCTTATAAAAAAAGATGCATCACCTTTCTTCTTCTTCTCTCCACCTGTGGGTTCCTGCTTCACATCTTCATTTAGATCTACATTATAAGTGTTAAAATAAACTTCTTGACAGACTATGGAGGACGGCTCTATGTCTACCTCAATAACACTTTTTCCTGTGGATGTCATGTCAGCTTTGAGAACTTCAACAAAACGAGGGGGTTTAATGCACCTCTTTGCTATTTGAATCTGCTTGTCCCATTTGAAATGTTTTTCAATCGCATGTGACTGTTGTACATCAAACTTATCTGTGTTCTGGACAATAATACCCAGAATTTGTCCATGTGGTTTGTCTGCCACTCCGAAATGAATGGTGCCATTTGTGCGACTATTCATACAAGCTGCTGCAAATCGAATGACTTCATATGTGTATTTTTTCATTCTGTCCTTTTCTGCAGTGTTTGTGAATGCTTTGAATTCATGGCATGGTTGTATGAGGTCTTTTGGACCAGTTTCAGTCACATCTAGAATGCTGTTTTCTCTGTACCTGTGAGCAGCATTAAATCTATTGAAGGGGTAAGGCTTGAAGCTATAAAGTTGAGTCACCACATCATTCTGCTGCTTAGTCTTTTGTTTCAGAAGACCAATTTTGTCAGTAATCAGTTTCCTTGCATTTAATGATAGGCCTTCTGCTTTGAGATCAGTCTCCTTCAAAAGCAGAAGAGCAGTCCCATTAATTCTCTGATTGTACAAAATGTCTGCGTCTTCTTTGTCCACTTTTATCTCGAGCATCCATTGTCTCACATGGTCTTTATTCCACTCATCGATGGCCCCTGGAAGTTCAGATGAGACAGCAATCTTCACATTATTCTGAAAGAATAAGCAAATAGACATAATGTAAAAAACAAAATGTGTAATAAATAATAAACTATTGTATTAAAAAAAAAATGTAGATTATATTCTTCACTGGTTTGTCGTGATTTGTTTTTCTCAACCAGTTCTGGGTATATAATAAAGAGGGTTGTGTAGGTAGCTTTGTCAGAGACAGATAGTTTTGGTCTTTTATGCTGATACTGATGCTAAATACTTTACGAAACATTAAAGTTGCAAAGACTAAAGTCTCAAAACCAAAGAGATATTCTTTATCAAAATTAAGTCTCTGCCACGCCCCCCTTAAAAAAGCCTCATTTAAACACGCCCCCACATGTCTACATCACGATGTGTAAATAATTGCGTAATGCCGCCCAAATGTTCACACAAAGAAAGAAGGCATGGTTTCAGTAACCGCAGTAGTGTTGATGCAGCATGTCAGGGAGATGCTGTGTGTTTCTATGCGAATGCAAAAGCACTTTATTTGGCCTTCTGAAAGAACACACATTTAGGAATCATTAAGATTAGTAACAACAGAACAGCCCAACCTAGATGTTAATTCATTTTATGGATGACCGTTTCGTGAACCTAGGAGAGGAGGTAATTCTGACTTTGCTATAACAATCTGGCGCTTCTGAATCAGTGATCGTAAGTATGTTTTGTTATTCGTTGAAGTATTTGCTATTGACTGCTAGCAAGCCAAAGTGGTCATAAATGCCTGCCCGGGCGTCTGATTGCACACTGACACGTCAAAAGCCTTGCCATGGAAACGCGTGTTCTTAGCGTACGCTTTGAGATTATGGAGAACGCGAGTCAGAAACGCGCGGTTTTGTGTATAAAAATAAAAAAAAAATGTGTGTTTATCATAACAGGAAATGGGCGTCCAATACATAAGTTTTGGCACCTCCTGAACATGTTAAAGGGTAAACCAAACAGGCAGAGCAAACGTCTTTTGAAGTATCCACACAGGCGAAAACAACGTGCTCTCTCCGTAGTGTTC
>JAUZSZ010000083.1:3067911-3079272 GCA_034780575.1 Labeobarbus marequensis | reverse complement strand
GAGTTCAGAGAACCTGAGGAAGAGACGGAGGCCCTGCCTTATGATCACTCTATGGACAACACAGAAATGCCTCTGGACCAATGGAAACGTATGACATAACATCTTAATAACTGAAATCTAAAATAAGAGAATTGCCAGGTTTTATATCTATGGGTTAAAAAGTTTAGAACAAACAGGCAAGAGTTGAAAAAACTGAAGAAAGGTCAAAATGTATAGTACAACTCAGTCCTTTTCTGATTGATTGTCATTTCTGTCTGTCACTTTGCAGGTCACATTTTTACAGAGATCCTGTCATTCCAGCCACCCATTACAGAGATCAAAGACTCCAAAGAAACATCCCTCTAACTGAACTCAGATACACACCATATATAAAATGCATAAATGCATTTGAAAAGAAAATGGAATAAATGTAAACTATATGACAACAGTTTGTCACAATGTTGTTCAGTTATGAGGTTTCAGATTATTATACGGTTATGTAAATTCTCTTTATTACTTGACTTGAATATGCAAAATCCATTTTTTAACTGCAACCACAAACCATTGTATCTGAATGCTAGTCTTAATGATTTCAGTGTGCCAGTAGGCTTATGTTTTATTTACTTTACTGATCAGTTCTTATTTAATTTATTAACACAATAGTTTACACAGAATATGTCATGGTTAGCACATTAACACTGCACCTCTTTTTTAATTAATGAATAAAACCATCTTAATGAGTGTCTCATGATTTTTTAGACTGAAAAACATTTGGTAGTGAAACAATATTCACTCAGAAATTGCTAGTAAATTTCATAAATACCAAGAAACAGCAAGTACACTGAATTAAACGTGAAAGTCTGAAGCAAAAGACTGAAATAGCATTTTCTTGTAAAACTCCAATAATCTTTGTTTTATTTATTAACTTTAAAAAAAAAATGTTGTGTATGCGAGTATAAATGTTTGAGAATTTGCCAAAACAAATCTGATTATTTTTCTGATCATATGGTATATATTAGATATTTATCTTCTCTCAGCGCAATAACCCTTAGCTTTTCCTGAGTAAGATTGCATAACTCACCTTACATAAGTTTACCTTTAAACATCAAGCACCCAGCACAAAAATAAAATGGTATCATGCGTAACTGTTTACTGCTAAAGGTGCACATGTACTATTTTCCCACAGATAATACAGATCAAAAAGTCCCAAATAAAGACAGAAAAAATAAGCAGACAAAATACAAAACAACGTAGGGGGCAACTAAACACTAATTTAATAACAGCTTAAACTTCTGCTTAAAAAATTAAGGATTATTATTTTTTTATCAAAGCATGTCTGTTCCTGAGAAATCACCTTGAAGGTAGAAATCAGTCCCACCTGTTCAAACATGATTAGATCCCACTTGGTAAGCAAAAACTGACCTTACGTTACATATGTGACCATAAGGACTGAGGTCTTTATAAAAGCCGTGCCTTTCTGTCTAGTAATTTGACTCAGCAACACCATGAGGAGAGCTGCTTTGTTAATACTACTGACGGGTCTCTTGGCCAATGGACAAGGTGGGAAACTATGCAAACCTGTTTGTTTTCACAAATTGATGGAAATGCTTGTCAAGTTAAGTCTGAATTAAATCTCACAGAGTTGCACTGGGAAAACAGCTATGACGAGTCTCTAGATTTTAACTGCCCTGCAGGACAGTCCATATCTTACATAAAGAGGTGAGTAAAAAGCAGAGTGTACTACTGTAAAGGTATAGTTACTGTTAAAATGTTACTAAAGTAAAAGTCAAAACATCATGGGGTCAATGTGGTCTACAAAATATGGATCAATGAATGCAGTTTACACTAAAATGGAAGTTAAAACATGCATGGTAATTTGTAACTGCAGAAAAGTGTAGTCAATTTTCCGTTTCCAAGGAGCTTACAGTAAGTGTACATTCTCAAAAGTAATACTACAGTAATGAAACAGAACACAATCAAAACATCAAGTTGATAATTCAATTGCCTCTTATGTTTCCTTGCCTAATGAATAAACCAAGCCAACATCATAATCATCATGAGGACCGTTTGTGGGAGTTCGGCTGTAAAGACACCTTTGATTCTGGCGCAGAGTGTTTCTTGTCACCTTACGTCAATGATTTTGACCAAACATTCACCTATGAGTGTCCACCAAACCACATCGTCACAGGAATGAGTAGCTACCACAGCAACAAGCACGAGGACAGGCGGTGAGCTCTGATTTTGGACTGATTTTGATGTTTTGTGTGTTCACCTGAGCTAATGTCTATTATACTCTTTTTTAACACAGCTGGCAGTTTTACTGCTGTAGAAGTAACGGCCACTGTACTGCTAACTGTGAGTGGACGACTTATGTGAACTGGTTTGATGAGTTGTTCCACTGGACCGTACCAAACCAAAACTTCCTGGTGGGTGCTGAAAGCTACCATGAAAATAAACACGAGTAAGTAAAGCAGCAGATTTGTAATATTTTCAGATTTTCTCTTCTTTTCTCTCTTGAATATTTTGTTAATTTGAATATTGATAAAGGTTTTCGGTCGACAGTGAAAAAGGTGATGTAAATTTGATACTGGAATAGCTGCATGTGAATCTGCATATTTGAATGCTAACATGATTTTTTTTTAATGTTTTCAGAGACCGCCGGTGGAAGTACAAGTACTGTAGTAAAGTACAATGCTGAGAGTCTCAAATGCAAATAATCTCAAATCTGAAATAAACATAAAACGGAAATGTAGTGTTATTATTATTGAGCCAAGAATTTTGAATAAAGGAATCAGTAGGTCTGAGACTGTACATGTATATGTGAGTGTCATGAAGTATACTAAAGCCATTAGTGTAAAAGAAATCTGCACTTATGCAATTATCAATAAAACTGAGTTCCAGATGCTAATTTTAAACAAACAATTTTATGACAATTTATGATTGAACCATATGATTACTTTTTCTTGAACTGACTACACACCTTTGGGGTCCTAAACACTGAGACTAATCAGAAATTTTCATTATATTTTCAGCATAACAATCATAGTGAAAATTTGTATTAAATATCAATGTACATGAATTTGCATATGTCTTCAAGCATGATTTCAGATGCTACAATGGAAGAACATCTCATCTGCGCAAGGAGTTCACATGGTCACCATCACAATTATTATTTTATTACATCTTAAAAACATTTACTTATTTTTTATTTGCTCACATTTTATCATGTGCAGGCCACTGAGGGAATCAGAACCTGGGACCTCATATAAAAAACGATGGGAGTGCGGCACTCAAGTCAGATTATGGTTGACGTTATGAAATGGGTAAATAGATTATCACCTTTAAAACAAATAATTGATTCCTTAACCCTTACCCTGAGTTGATAAGCTTGTTTAGAGCAGTGATTCTCAACCCTGTTACTGGAAGCACACAAAAAGCATTTTCAATCTCCTCTTAAAGGGGACCTATTATGCAAAAATCACTTTTATAAGGTGTTTGAACACAGTTGTGTGTAAGTATCACTTACTTTGATACTGGTGGGTGCTGTATGATACTGGTGGGTGCAGTTTTCCAAACTGCCTTTCTGAAAGAGCTTCTTCTTGGCACTCTGTAAGGCTAATGATGCTAAAGCTACTACCATTGTCTCTGTGTTTGCACTGATGCTGCCTTCAAGTGCTGCCAAAATGATCGTGAATAGGAATGTGGTAGTTAAAAGTTGCATATGAAAGCAATGTGAGTCGATCGTTTGAAGTTGTCGAGCTCCTAATCAGAAGTGGGACTTATAAAGTTTGTGACAGCATGAGACCAGCTATGTTGTTATTTTCATCCCGCCGTGCTCCCCGTCTGTGCAATTCATAAACGTGAATTTATTATGCACAGTATAATCAGATGACTGACTTTGAAACCAAGTAGTTTTCTGTAAAGATAACAGGCTTGTACTAATAGTGGAATGTTTATTTGCAAAGGCTAGCACTGCTAATGGGGGAGCTTGAGCTATTGAAGCACCACCCTCTTCTCCGGGAGCAACAGCTCATTTGAATTTAAAGCAACATACTCAAAATCAGCGCATGTTTAAAAGTGGCAATTTTAACAAGCTATAAAAAAAATTTATGTGGGGTATTTTGAGCTAAAACTTGCACGCTGCACATGTGCTGTATACTTGTACTGTGATTACGTCAAAATTTAAGTCATGCGCAGTATTAATAGCAAAGAGACGGCACGATTTTAGCAGTCCTATAAGAACATTACATGTCATACTGTGCGACATGGATCTAATAAACTTGGCTACGACGCGTGTATGATGATGACACCTACTGACTCGTATGATACGACGCACGCTATATAGAAGAATAAAACGTCGAAGAATAAAACGTCATCAGTGTGCGCTAGTGGTAAACAAAAAAGCATGATAAATCACACTTTGGCAGCTGTAGTTTTTATGTGTGCTGGCGAAACAGGAAGAGACAAGAGCTTGAAGTAAATAGTTTTATGTTTTAGTGCCATGCCGTCGCGTTGATTTCATGTCACATTTTTATTGGCTGGTCAGTAGCCTAAGGTCACACTAGGGCTGCGTTCCAGCCCTATGTACCACTGGTATGTACCAGTGTTGTTGTAGCATCATTGTTATGCTTTTATAATTTTATTAATATTGTAAATTAGTTTTTTTTTAGTTTGGATTTTAGTTAGTTTTAATATTTTTCTTTTCATTAGTTTCAATCATTTTAAATCTTTTTTTTTATTTTATTTTTTTTTATAATCGTCTTTATTATTATTTATTTCCCATTTTATTTTATTTCAGTTAACGTTTGTTTCAAGTAACACATTTTTCCACCTTTTTTAAATTAGTTTTTAGTTTAAATTTGAGTTAGTTTTAATTATTTTTATTTTTTCATTAGTTTTAATCATTTTAAAGGTTTTTGTAATTTTTTTTTAAATTGTCTCGTCTTTATTATTATTTATTTCACTTTTTATTTAATTTTATTTCAGTTAATGTTTGTTTCACGTAACACATTTTTCCACGTTTTTTAAATTTTAGTTTTAGTTATCTATAAAAATCTTTATTAATAATTTTTTTTTGGATATGTAACACGGTAGGTAAAAGTGTTTTATTCATTCACACAAGGTCATGGTATTCTTTGAAGTAGCCTATTTCAGAGATCACAGTCCTCGCACAGCGTTTGTTAGTTAAATCACATCTCAGGAGTGTCCTGTCCTGAGTGTCACGCCCTTTGCCTCCAACATTTTTAATGTCATGCCGCTTTTCCGTCACTAGGGAGAGATATGAACTCTTTCTCCCTCATATACACACACGCACATGTGTTTAACGAGCGTCCCTCGGCAACACGCACTCACTGCAGCACCGTCCCGCCGCGGGATGGATGAACCGGACGCGGCGCGTCAGCGGAACGGGCCCGCCGCGGGCGCGCGCATGCACGGTTTGTTCACGGACGCGGACACCGGGCATCTCACAGTCGCGCTGACTCTGTCGGACAGCTGCCTGACGGTCCAGAGGATCAGCTGCGCTTCACCGCCGGAGCACCTGAACCTGCGCGACTGCCTGGGGAGCCGCGCGCACCGGGACGAGGGCGAGGAGCAGGGCGTGCAGCTCTGCTTGTATTTCTACGCGTACCGGCGCCGCTGGATGGCCTCGGGTCCGGTGCGCCAGAGGGACGAGCGGCGATTTCGGCTCGCGCTCAGTACGGAGGAAAGCGATGAGGACGCGAGCCTGCGCGAGGCGGAACGGTGGGCGCGCGCCATCAACACCGCGCGGCGTCCGGAACACACGCACGGTGAGAAACCAACTTAATACAGAGTTCAAACTCTCGTTCACTCAGTAGACAGGAGAAATTGTGTCTTTCATGAGCGTCTTCGATAACACTTTGGAACAATAACATCAACAAACATTGCACCCCTGCTAAAAAACAAAACAAAAAAAAACACTAAACAACCATCGCAGAAATTCTAATGGTTTCCACTACAAATATCATTACAAACCATCAACTTTTAACCATTAAAACCATTAAAATGGTTTCCTGCAGTGTGTTTTCTGACATATTCCATTAGGATTTATTGGATTTAACAAGCCACCAATAGTAGACGACCAGAGTCCCACAGGGTCCATTACAGTTTCCAGTAAAACCAATAGCCTATTATATCCAGTAAAACCATTACAAATTCTGAAATGGTCTCTATTGTTCTTTTTTTTCAGCAGGGACAACTCTTTAAAAAAGATGATCATGCTAATACCATGGTTTTTTGTCGTTATATGAATGTTAAGGGAACGGTCGATTTCATCATTTTGCAAACATGTTCGCTGAACTTTCTGGCACAAGTAATGACATTCAAAAACGTTAGACTAACGTTCTAATAAAACCTTTCATGAAAAAAAAATCTATTAATTAACAATGTGTAAATAACATTTTTAGAGATTTTGAACATTTTAATGTTTTGAGAACATTATGAAAGACTAGATAACTTTGAACAAACATTCTATTCTATTCGAACACTACTGGAAGAACGTGTGCTCAGAACTTTGCCAGAACGCTCTGAGAACGTTTCCTGACAGCTAAATGAGCTGAACTCACTTTAACCAGTGACTAATAAAAAGTACAGTGCAAATACAGTGATACCATGCAAACGGTATGTGAGCACGGTAATCATTCAGAGGTGAATATTTTCACTGTCAGCGTGACATGCCTGTTTCTTACATTCACACGCGGTTTCACCTGTTCGACATGTGACAATGAGGTGTGACGGTTTGCCAGGAGGAAAATATGACAGCTAGATGACATACTGAACTAGTCTGACCTGCTGGATGACAGTCGTTACTGTAGTTCATGCGGTAGGTCACGACTGGTTAGCTATAAACCTGAAATGTGTAAGTTTTTAACATCTGATAGAGACAGATATGATCTTGTTGTGGTAAGATTGTCTAAATCATGAAATAGAGTGTGTGAGATGATGCTCAGATGTGAAGAGATGCTGAGAGGACATGAGGTGTCACCCGCAGACATATGGGACACGTCCATCTCCATCTGTCTGCCCTCATGTCCAACGCTAAGGGGTTCAACCCTGTAAAGCCTGATATTAAATAACAGTGGAAGAATTTACTGAACCTTGAGACCAGAAAAATCTTTGCATGTGTGTTTTTTGTTGAGTATCAAATTTGATTCTTCAGGCTTTTTTTGGCTCATATAGTATAGTGAGAATATGGAGGAAAAATACATTATTTTATTCAGAGGCCCAAACTGAGCAATGGTATGCAATTTGGATATTTACAGTATAAGGTCAAAAAGTGAGATGAAATTCTGATAGCTAGTAAATCAATGAGACCTTTATAAGAGTATACCAGATACTTACATAAAATGATATAAATATCAGTCGTCACTCTTTATCTCCTTAGTAAGATGACATTTAAATGCTAGTTTTATAAACAAAGCTAGTTTCAAAACATATACTGCAATACAATACAATGATACCTGGAGATAATAATCGTTCCTCAAAAGATTTGAGATGTTTTCGAGGTTTGGGAAGATCATTCCCTCCCTGAAAGTAAAGCTTCTGGAAACAAATGCTCCTCAAAAGATTTCACAGCAAAAACACATATGAAGCACGAGCTGAAGCTGGATGTTTGTACAATTATACTAAAAGACCTTTTACTTGCTAAAAAAGTCTAAACTATCAATCAGATGACAGATGGAATGTAGATTGTGAACAACAGGTTCTTCAGCAAATTTTAGATGATGCTGATCATGTTTTAGAGGCCAATGTGTGTGTCAAATACACAGTTGGCTTTATAGGGTTAAACTAGTTTTACTTTGTATTTATGGTGTTTTTGAAAATCAAGCATCACTGTTATGTTTTCTTTAACAGTATCTAGTTGTTTTATGCAACAAGACAAAACTGTTCTGGCATCATTTAGGCAAAAAGATACTGTAATTATGTCAAGCATAAACAATTCAGCTGTTTAAATCTTTGAACACATAGAAATAGGACAGACCCTTCCTGTAAGTTTTGTGAGATGCCGTTCATGACAGTTTCTCTGTTTCTGCTACAAAAAGCTGAAGTACACACCGGAGACTCCGTCCAGCACAGACTGTTCATACCAGCAGATATTTGATCAGGACGAGACACATCTGGGCTTCTAGAACTGGAATGAGGAAGTTCTGAATGATGAGGTGGTTTTAAATGATTCTAGGTTACCATGGTAGCTCGGAATTCTAGTTAAAGGAATGTTGCGGCACAGTAAGGACAAACCTCTCACCAATGTGTTTATGAAAAAAAAAGAAAATTTGCTAAAACAAAATACTCATTCTCAGGTTGTTCAAAATGTAGAATTTGTTTCTTTATCAGATTTGGAGAAATGTTACATCACTTGCTCATCAATGGATCCTCTGTAGTGAATGGGTGCCGTCAGATGAGAGTCCAAACAGCTGATAAAAACATCACAATAATCCACAAGTAATCCACACCACTCCAGTCCAACAATTAACGTGTTGTGGAGAGAAAAGCTGTGTTTGTAAGAAACAAATCCATCAAGATGTTTTTTACTTTGTCCATAGTCCATAATAACACTTCCTCTAGTGAAAAATCCATCTCCTGTTGTCTCTCACATCAAAATCCAGCCATATATTTGACAGTTTTGGCTTGTAAACAGTGCTTGATCTGTGCAGATTTCTCTCCTGATTCAGACGAGAGAAATTTTCCACTGGAGGAAGCAGTATGATGGATTATGGACTCGTATTTTAGTCAGAAGCAACGTTTTGAAGATAAAAACATCTTAATGATGGATTTGTTTCTTACAAACGCACAGCTTTTCACTTCACAAGACATTAACTGATGGACTGGAGTGGTGTGGATTACTTGTGATGTTTTAATCAGCTGTTTGGACTCTCATTCTGACGGCACCCATTGGATCCATTGGTAAGTCATTTTCAGTTGTGGGCGAACTTTTCCCTTAACACATTGGAAAGAGGTTTGTTTGTCCTCACAGAGCACTTAGTAATGAAAAGAATGAGCCAAATCAAATAACTCCTTGCGGCAAAATATCTCTGCAAAGACATCAAAGAGTTCATAACAATGCATATTCATGTACGTATGTGCATATTTATGATGGCTGTTATCTCTATATTTCTATATAGTTCTTTGAGTATTTCTGCAGCCCAAGAAAGTGGTATTTATACAAAATTAGAGACAATGCTTACTAGATATTGTAAATAGCTCTTGACTTAGTGTAAGTTACTGTAATATGTAAACAAGTTCAAGTAAATCTATGCCTTAATAGTCTTTAAAAATAAGTGTGTAATTTCTATACCACTAACAGCACCAAATATGGACATATTTACATTTAAGAAATTCAGCAAGGATGCATTAAATTGTTCAAAAGTGACAGTAAACACATTTATAATGCTACAAAAGATTTATATTTCAAATAAATGCTGCTAATTTGAACTTTCTATTCAGCAAAGAATCCTGAAAAATAAAATGTATCACAGTTTTCACAAAAATATGAAGCAGCACAACAGTTTTGAACACTGATAATAATCAAATGTGTTTCTTAAACAGCAAATCAGCATATTAGAATTATTTCTAAAGGATCATATGACACTGAAGCCTGGAGTAATGATGCTGAAAATTGAGCTTTGATCACAGAAATGAATTACATTCTAAAATATATTCACATAGAAAACAGCTATTTTAAATCGTAAAAATATTTCACATTATTACTGATTTTACTGTATTTTTATGAAATAACTGCAGCCTTGGTGAGTGACCCCGAGTATATATATCTAAACTGACCTACTAGCATCTATCTGAGCATCCAGTAAGAGACTGATGAGTTTTGTAGCAGTCGTACTGTGTTAAGGTTCAGTGCTGGACTGCTGCTGGCACAGCTTGGCATCTACTGCTCACATCCTCAGTCATACTGCATTCATATGTTTAATTGATGAGCTTGTTTCAGCATGTGTGATCCACAGCAGACGATAATACACTATTTAACAGAATACATGTATTTTAAATGAGCCTCTCCTGTATGGCGTGCGGCACAGAACTGTCACATGTGAAGATCTCCAGAAAATAAACACAAAACGTGATTCATTCTTCTCTCTGAGAGCCGAGACATTACAGGACACTCTTGATGCTCAAACCAATAGATGACAGCAATGTAAACAATATCTGGGGCTGTTTTTATAGAGGGGAGGGTTTGTGTTGTGTTGTGTTATTGTCCTAGAAATTTACAGTACTTCAGGGGAGAAATTTAAAGAGGGTGTATTGTACATTATTTAATCATTTTAGGCCCACTTATAATGTTTTTTGCAACTAAACAGTCAATATTTAGTTTTTTGTGCTCCATTTTCCATCCTCTGCCCATGGTCTGTTAGTGAATCCATACTGCACACTAAACTGGAAATACGATCTGCCAATCTCTGATCCAATGAATGATTTTATGCGACTTTCCAGGAGTAAGAGCGAGCAAATGATTTTTATCAGTCTGTGTGGAAGCAAAGTCGTGTTTATGAGGAACCCGGTCAATACTGTGAATGCTTTCGAGGATAAAAACATTGGATTTGTCAAAGTTTGTGAGGTTAGTGACAGTTGGCAGATATATGTCTATTTGAGGGACCTAATAGCAAGAAATGTATGTATACAGTTATGTGAATGAAAAATAATTAGCATCTAATTATTATTAGTAACTTCTGGATGGACTGAAATTCCATTCACACACACACACACATATATTTGTCATACTATACTACTGGACAGATTACATAAGTGGATTGGTCTTTCTGGTGTAGCTTTAAAATGGTTTGAATCATATCTTTCAGAATGCACTCAATTTGTCTATTCTGGTGTAAACAGATCTCAGACTGTTCCATTGTGGCAGGGTGTCCCTCAGGGGTCAGTATTGGTTCCTACTCTTTTCTGCATTTATCTGTTGCCTCTTGGGCAGATTATTCAAAAGTATGGTCTGGGTTATCATTGCTATGCAGACGATACTCAGATTTACATTAGTACTCAACCTGATGTTAAATCAGCACTTTCAACTTTATCTGCTTGTTTACTGGAAATACAGGTCTGGATGAAACTAGGGCTGCAACTAACGATTATTTTGATAATCGATTAGTTGGCTGATTATTTTTTTTTCGATTAATCGGATAAAAAAGCTACATTTTCTTTTTTTATTTTATTGACAAAAAACTACTTCCACATGCTGCCCAATGTTCTTCAAACAAACGTGCCAACTGAATGCTATGCAAACATACAGTGCTTAACAATTTATTAGACCACCTGTCGTAATATAGACAAAACACAAATATTTTAGGAATTTGTCAAAGAATTGTTTAAATCTAAAACTGTTATTGTCATTTATTTGGCAAATAA
>JAUZSZ010000083.1:2786835-2797818 GCA_034780575.1 Labeobarbus marequensis | reverse complement strand
CTAAAAAGAACATTATTTTGTGTATTTGGTGTAATGCAATGTGTTTATGGGGTTTAAGATTCAAAGTATTATTATTCAAACATTATTTTGCACATACTGTACATTATTGTTGCTCCTCTATGCCCCGCCTTTCTGAAACGTGTAGATTTTTACAAAGCTCCTCATTCTGAGAAGCGAGGCGTGCTCGGATTGGCCAGCTGTCCAGTGCATTGTGATTAGCCGAATACCTCAAGCGTGTGAATGAAATGTTACGCCCCTCACCATATTGTGATGCTGTGTTCCGGTGCGACAACAAAAAAACAATAAAACTCATTATAAATGAGGCGTTTGTTGCATCCAGTGGGGACATAATTACTGATTATGATGACTTATATTACCTAGTCTGCATTTGTGATTGGAGAAACGACAAACAACAAGCACTACTCTACACTGCTCAAAACTCGTATTTGAATAGTCAGTGGCAAATTCTTTATATAAGAAAACGTACTTAAAGGCTGTGAGTCAGAAGCACCAGAATGTCCTTTCAAAGTTGGAATTGCCCCAATTTATAGAAACAGCCTTTGAGTACAGCTGGCATTGTTGGCTACTCCCAGGTTCAGGAAATAGCCCTTTTGAATGATAGTGTACATAATATTTATAATACATTTATTGAGAAGCCTCCAGTTTGTTCCCTAACTAGATGAATGTTATGAAGGACTAAAACAGTACCATTAGGTGTTTGATGGATGTGGATATAATGACTGACAAAGAATGAACAATGTTGTAAGTACTTGTTAGCTGGCATGTTAGTGCTTTGTTTTTACAGGTGACCTATTATGCCCCTTTTTACAAAATGTAAAATAAGTCTCTGATGTCCTCCGAGTGCATATGTGAAGTTTTAGCTCAAAATACCCTACAGATAATTTTTATAGCTTGTTAAAATTGCCACTTTAAGGGTATGAGCCAAAACGCACCGTTTTGTGCCTGTCCTATGAAAATGCAAATGAGCTGGTGCTCCCGGAGAAGAGGGCAGAGTTTCAAGAGCTTGTGCTCCGTGCTGGCCTTTGCAAATAAACATTCCACTATTAGTACAAGCCTGTTATATTTGCAGAAAACGTACTCTGTTTAAAAGTCAGTCATCTGATTGTACTGTGCATAATAAATGCGCGTTTATGAATTACACAGATGAGCATCACGGTGCAGTAAAAATAACTCACGGTGCCATCACTTGCTATTACAAACTTTATAAGCCCCACTTGTGATTATGAGCTCAACTAATTCAAGCAGTCGACTTCACATTGCTTTCATTTGCAATTTTTAACTACCACATTTTTATTTATGGTCATTCTGGTAGCCTGTGAAGGCAGCATCAGTGAAAACAGGCATAGCTTTTGCAACATTAGCCTTACAGAGTGCCAAGAAGTGCTTTCAGAAAGGCAGTTCGGAAAACAAACGTGTGACTTACTTTGTCTGGAGCTGACATTCGTGCGTGAAGCGTTGGTATTGATCCATAAACATAGAGAGGACTTTACCATTTTTTTCCCGGGACATTTTCTTTGATAATGAAATTTAACCACAGTGTCCTCAGCGGCTCTGATGGAGGGAGTCTATGGAGACTCCTGTGTTCTTTGGTGCATCCGAACACACACCTCTTTGAGGCTGACATTGTATATCTCCAGTAATGGCGGACTGCTGCTTCTCACTCAGGGCTGTGTTTATGCTAATAGGGCAGAGATTGTCACAAATGGGCAGGACTTCCTTCAGTGACGAGTAAAGGGGGAGAATCTGAAATCACTTGTTCTGAGAGACTAGTCTCAGCCTCAGGTGTCATGCCCACGGACTGTTGGCTAAACGTCTGATGCAGACGGCACACTTATCTGGAAACACTTCAGGAGTGTCGAAGTCATTATCGGATTGGTTAAATTATACAGGATTTCCGGGAGACGTGTGTGTGTCGCGTTCTTTAATGTTCCACCTGGATACGAAGATGCCGTGGCACCAAACCCCCTCAAGAAAGAAGAAAGCCGTCGTGTTTACAACTGTGACGACAAACGCTTATCAGGGTCAACTAAACGCTGGATTTTCAAAAGTATGTGAAATATTTAAAGTTTGCGGCATAGAATCTTTAAACTGCATCCAAGAGTTTCACACACTGGTTTGTTATAGTGGTGACATTTCTACGCCCCGAAACGTGACGCTAAACGAAAAGAACTATGATTGGTTGTTTTGACTTGTCGGTCAAACGGCCTCATGGGCCAATGAAGGCGGACATCTATTCCAGACCTTCAGCCGTCAGTCTGAACTACGGTTGAGACTACGGTTTGTGTAACCAAAATATCAATAATAACCATGAGAAAAAATATTATGTGTAACACTGCACTTAGAATTATAAACAAGCCCAAAATACACAAGGACTCTTATTTTGAAATGCCTGTGTTCATTTGAACAGGTGGAGATAAAATATTCACTCTTACCATCATATCCTCTATTTACATATTATAATATACCCTTTCATACCCTTGGGTCGCTGTCGTCACTTTAGGGCTTTATTCAAAAGTTTTCTCTGTAACTTCCTCCATTCAAACGATGAGAAGGACCGTCTCTCCATTGATCTGTGTGAAACTCGCTCTGTTCTCCCAGAAGGCGGCGTGTAGATCTGTAAAGAGCAGCAGAGTGAGCATGTGACCGCTGTGCTGTTGATCTAATGGAGGTCTGTGTTTGTGTCTCAGCTGCTCACCAAAGAGCCCGTGGAGGCAGGAACTTCAGAGCCGTACTGTGATTTCGACAGTCAGGTGAGTGAGTGTGTGCCGTTTAGGACCAGACAGGTTTGGGTTATCTGCATTATCTCACGTTTTCTCATCCTGTTGATCCTCAGTCCAGGAAGTATTATTTTCTGAGTGAAGAGACAGACGATCCAGACTTCACATCCCAGCGCTACCGCGAGCTCCAGCAGCAGGTGACCGCTGAACTGAATGATGATAAAAGCAGGAAAGCTGACTTGAGTAATAAGTGAGATGTTTGTGTGTGATTCAGGTGTCTGCTCTGATGGAGGAGAAGTCCTCGCTGCAGGTGGAGCTTCAGTCTCTGCGGGAGCGTCTCAGTCACTGCGAGACGCCTGACGTCTCCTCCACCATCACCAACAAGAAGCTGCTGCTGCTGCAGAGTCAGATGGAGCAGCTGCAGGAGGAGAGCTACAGGTGTGAGGCCCCTCACGCAGCTCCACGACAGGGCCCAGAGTGTTTATGCTGGTCTTCTGTAGCTTGAACACTCTTAAATCACACTGATGCTCCAGATGTGATTCATTGGCCTCTGTGGTCTGGACAGTGAAAAGTGTATAAAACCTACATCTTTATATGAAAATATACATTCAAAATTGTACTATTGTTTTTATTATTACAGTTGTCATAATATTCTGTATTATATAGTCATAATTATTAGCTTCTGGTTTTCCATTCATACAAATAAAAAAATATATAATTGCAATATTATAGTTTTATGCATATGTAGTGTCATATTAACAATATGATAATTATAAAAAACTGTAATGTTATAGTTTTATTTATGTAGTATAATACAAAAATAAATAAATAAACATTATGATCATATAATTACAAATAAAATTCACGTCCTTAATCATTACTTAATTGAATTCTGCTGATATCCATTCGTAAATAAAATTTCTATATAATATAAATAATTCTAATATTATAGCACTATATTTGTGATTTATATTAATAATATTATATGATAATATTATTTCTATATCGTATTATAAATTAAATTAATTGTAATTAATTATAAATAGTTGATTACGTAATTGATTTCTGGCTATATCCATTCACTATTCCATAACTTTATAATATTATATAAAGAATTGTAATATTATAGTAATTATGTAATATGTCATTAATAATATAATACTGTTATTTCTATATTGTTACAAATTAAATTCATATTTATCATTAATTGAAAATAATTATAATATTATAGTATCATTTACATTGTATTACATTAATATAATATTATAAATAAAATTAATATAATTAATCATTACTTAAATTCTGTATATGTCTATTCATACAAATACAAAAAGAATTATAGTATTGTATTTCTGCACTGTTATGTTAATGTCATGATATTAATATTATTTCTATACAATATTATAAATGAAGATAATTGTAATTAATTACTAAAAAGTATTCATTTCTTTTCTGGTTATATCTATTCACACAAAAACAATATATTTCCATTTAATATTATATAAATATGATATTCATACTGTTTCTCTATTATAAATATATATTTAAATAGAAAAATGACTCCTCTCCTTCTGTGTCATTTTTTTTTTAGCTTTGTTACAGTAATGTGTAAAAACATGGACAATTTTTAACATTATGTGACTGTGAAAAAGGAACCCATAAAGCTTGTGTTTATAGTTTATCATCAGTAATGTGAACCAGGAAGAAATCTCATGCCAAGGCTGCTGGGTCCTTTTGGGTAAAAATGAAAAGGGATCCTCTTCTCTTCTGTTCTTTTAACCTTCATATCTTCTAAGCATCAGTGATATGAGATATTAAACTGTCTGTCAATCTTACTATAACATCCATCCCAAATCTCCCAGCCTGATGATGCTTGTATGTTTTAGGCTGGAGAGCAGCCGGGACGACCTGCGTGTGCGAGCAGATGTTCTGGAGCGAGAGGTGACAGATCTGCAGCTGAGGAACGAGGAGCTCACCAGCCTCGCTCAGGAGGCCCAGTCCCTCAAAGACGAGATGGACATCCTCAGGTCCGAGACGCCTCGCTGTCTGCTGTTTGGCATGCTCTTTCTGTGTTCATCACCGGTGTTTCCTGCTGCAGGCACTCGTCCGACCGCGTGAGTCGCCTGGAGGCCATGGTGGAGACGTACAAGCGCAAGCTGGAGGATCTGGGCGATCTGCGCAGACAGGTGCGTCTGCTGGAGGAGAGGAACCACGTCTACATGCAGCGCACCTGTGAGCTGGAGGAAGAGCAGCGCCGAGCCAACGCCATCCGCTCGCAGCTCGACAGCTACAAGAGACAGGTGAAGGAGCACTGCTTACGCTGCTCACATCAACACTGAAGAGCAATCCACAAACATCAAGATGCCAGAAATGCCACTTCACATTGCTTTTTTAATTGTTACTTTTGACTCGTTGTTACCAAAAAGGTCACAGAGAATTTGACGTTTTGACCCAAAAAAAAAAAAAAATTATATTTGAGTTTAGTTTCAATTTAATTATTTTCAAGTGAGTTTAATTTAATACTTGTTTCGTGTTTTTTTATAAATGTGCTAATTTGTTAGATTTAATCTAGTGTCTGTTAGAAGTTACTGTTTTTATTAATATTTAATTAAATAATCAATAATAATAAAATATAATTTGTTTACTTTATTTTAGCCATTTTGTAGTTTTATCTATTATTACTAGTAGTAATTAATTTTTGTAGTAAATACATATGTAATTTATATATACATAAATATAATTATTTTTTTTACAAATGTAACTTAAATTTAAATGTTTATTTTTTTATTATTTATTTTTAATTATATGTATATTAATGTTTTTGTAAGATTCACTCTAACATGCATTTACAACAGCACTTTGTCTGCTGCAAATGCATTAAATGCCACAAATTCAATCTGCTCACCAAAGACAATTTATGCAGCAAAGAGATGTTCATAAATCATAAATTCTATCAGTTTTGTTTCACTTCCACCAATTAGGGCGGAGTGCTTTGATACCAGCTCTGAGTCCTCCTGAACCTCATGTTGCAGTGTTTTCACATGGACACAGGCTGGATTCACTGATGTGAATTCAGAAAACCGCTTCACGTGAATCAAAACTTCAGCTGGACTCTGAAGCAGTGCGTTCAGATGAATGACTGATGGACGTTTGTGTTCCTCAGGCTCACGAGATGAGCGCCAAACACTCGGCCGAGGCCATAAAATCTGAGAAATGGCAGTTTGAGTACAAGAACCTCAACGACAAATACGAGACGCTTCTGAAGGAGAGAGAGGTACCACACTGATCCCTCACGTCAGAGCAGAGGGACTCTGTGACTGTGAGCATTACTGACTATGTGTGTGTGTGCTGCAGAAGCTGATATGCGAGCGAGACTCGCTGAGAGAGACGACTGAAGAGCTGAGATGCGCTCAGGTCCAGCAGCAGTGCTTAACAGGTCACACACACTGCATCTACAGACACAAACACAAGCCCCGCCCTCTCTCACTCTCAACCAATCAGCTCTCTCTCCCTCTGTGTCTGCAGATTCTCTGAGCGCTGATTCAGGAGCCGTCGGCAGCCTGGCGGCAGAGATCATGCCTACAGAGCTCAGGTGAGCACTAGCCACGGTCAAAACATTTCCAACACTGTTTCATTGTTTGATAATTTACATTATTTACTAATTAAGAAATGATTTTTTTTTTTTTTTTTTTTTTTTTAAATGTTGATTTGTTAGACTTCTCAGAAGCCCACGTTATTTTATTATTATTGAGATACTATTAGGAAAGGAAAGGGAAGTGGTGTGTGGCCAAGTATGGTGACCCATACTCAGAATTTGTCCTCTGCATTTGTCCTCTGCATCCAAGTGCACGCACACAGTAGTGAACACACACCCGGAGCAGTGGGCAGCCAATGCTGTGGCGCCCGGGGAGCAGTTGGGGGTTCGGTGCCTTGCTCAAGGGTCTCACCTCAGTCGTGGTATTGAGGGTGGCAAGAGTGCTGGTTATTAACTCTCCCCACCTACAATCCCTACTGGACCTGAGACTCGAACCCACAACCTTTGGGTTACAAGTCCAACTCTCTATCCATTAGGCCACGACTGCCCTAAAGGATTTTAAATCCTTCATGGAGCCATCAATACCAATAAATAACCTTAAAATGTTAAAAAAAAAGGATATTTTAAGAACTGTTCACTGAGGTTCTTGAGGGAACCAAAAATGGATCTTCTACCCCCATTTGGAGTGTAAGAGTGTACCATTAAGTCATTTTTATGTATACAGCGTTTCACAATACATGTTGCTTCAAATCACCAATACAGGCAGCGTTACAGATGTCTGACTGTAAACAAAGGCATTTCCTAGCAACCAAACTGTGGCGGATAAATGATGCTGTTTAATGCAAGCATTTATTCTACAGGTGTGCGATTATCACCTGAGGATCATTTACAGTGTTTTACACTCCTGCCTCTGCCAACATTTGCTAAACTGCTTTTATCATCACTGGCTTTGATGGATTGGTGCATTTTATTTGATTGAAAGCGAACGTTTATCATGGGCTGTGTCAGTCTCTGTTTGCATCATGCTTTGCCATCTTCAGCATTTTCCAAATCAGCATTTTCTGCAAGTTCAGTTGCAATTTAGTAATAATTTGGAAATCTCGACTTTTCAGGTTGAATGCAATGCAGTCTTTCTGGTCTTCATTCGGTTGCTAAAATCACGGAAAACCCCTGACGTTCAGCACAGAACCTCCCCAAAAGTAGGAAGTTCATCTCTTTCACAATGACGTGCAATACATTGTACTACACATGACAATTCTGTGCTTCATAGCTAAAAGTTTGTTTGTGCAATGGCTGATTCATCAAGGGTTGTATCGGAAAAAACTCACTAGTACCTTAATTTATTATTAGCTATACTGGGACGAAATGAGCAAAACTGAGTCAGCAAACTTGTACACTAATAGCTCATCTCAGCTGGTCAGATCATAGATAGAAAGGAGATGACCATGAGCATAACGTCATCATCATCATTATCATCCATCCCTAATAAAGTCATCAAACATATTTGATTAGACACATAAATGTTGTCTTTCTCATTATGTGAATTCCTCACTAAACATCCAGTATTAAAATATTACAACCTCAAAAGCCTGAAACAGATGCATTGCTAAAAATCAATGTCTGTATAATCTTAAAAAGTCAAAAGACTTACTAAACAAGGATTTGTTGTTTTGTAAACGTACCTTTGTGAACGCCGAGGTGACACGAGACATTGCCTTCACGCGTCACATATGCACTCCACATTTTGGCCAGTTTTGTGGGATTGCGCCTGCTCTCCGTCCACTCGGCCCTCTCATTGAACATGAATTGTGACCAACTTTTTCCAAGCAGCTCCTTGTGCTTTACTCTGTCGCCCCCTCTCACTTCGGTTCCTACGTGTCTGCGCCATAAGAAAAGTGGTTCGCCTATCAAATGCATGCCAAAAAACAGAGAGAGATGGATGATAATTTCACCGTGCAGCAAGAATCAAGTTAATCACATATTAAGAAAACAACTGTCATCATCAGAGAGAGACGAGGAATGTTTCATAATGAAGGAGGCCCACTAAAGCCTACTGAATCTTGTGAATTATAGTGACGGCCCTGCACAGGCCTAATATACATCCGCTGATAATGACATATACCAGCGAGTGGCCGAGTGACAGTGTCTTTTGTATTTATAGATTAAGATGCATGATTTTGTAGTCCATCATTTATTTTCTAGCGAGGGAGAAGGGCATAAATATTGTTGAACGTTTAGCATGATTTAAGGTTATGCATATGCGTGTCTAACAATGCCGTGAATCGTTCTGCAATGATGTAAACATAGCGTGCATGGATTTTTAAAACAAACTTTATCTAAATCATTTCAGAGTTAGTGCATCTGCTCAGACTTTATATGCATGTTTATACAAAATGGCTCAGCCATGAATCTGTTTTTAAACTTCAGGATTTGGTTAAAGGTGCCATAAGCATTTTCTCATGAAATAGCATGCAGAAAACAAATAGATGTCCGTAATATAACATTACTGTTAATCCCATCAGAGGACTTTGAGACTTTGAGGTTCTGGTTTCCTTACATGTCTTTGGAGGGCAGAATTTGGATGGTTTAAGTCTGGTGGAAGTCAGAATCTGGCTAAGACTGCTTACAGCAACTTTAATGTACCCACAAATACAGCACAAAATGAGTTACATGAATACAGAATACATTTGTACAATTAAAACAAGCTCATTCATATTATTTGTTTGCATATTTTTATTCAGTGGAAATGACACATCAAGCCGTTTTCTAGTCATGAGAAAAAGGTGCCTAGACTGTGGCTCCAAATAAGCTTATCTTATCTGCTCTTGCATAAAATTAATAACAATTTAATGAATACATATTTACAAGCAAAAAAAAAAAAACTGTAATATAAACTTAGATATGAAAAGCATTCAATAAAAGAATGAACATTTGAATGCAAATAAAGGGTAAAAATTCACCTTATTAAATATCATTCATGGTACAAACATAAAGGGAAAAAAATCAATAATCAATCAAATTTTAAAGAAAAAAAGCAAAACATATGTGCAAAATATTGGCAGAAGTAATTAAATGATACAGTATGTCAGAGGAAAAGTTAAAATTAATTTAATTTATTTATGCAGTGAAGTTAATGCAGCAGCAGAACTCAAAATTAACACAAAAATCATGATTATAAAGAGAAATGTAAAAACATTCAGTTGGTTTGCAATCTGCTTGTTTGAGTGGCCCAAATGGGCAGGATATAACATTGGATTAACCAATGGTGTGAATTTGAGGAAGTGTGAAATGTCATTATTTTATTTGGTGCTGCTAGTGCTGCACAAATGACACCCTTCACATTGAATGCCCAGTTCAAAGACAGCATAAGTTCCCTGAAGGTGCATTTACCTGATAATGATACTGACAGAAAACACTCAATAAACCTACTTGAGCATTTTCCATTAGGATCGATCTCAGACAGTGCATTAAAAAGCGTGCCCGCTTTAGGCTGCTTCACCAGGAAGACGGCCAAGGTCAACTAGCTTTACCAGAAAGTCTAAGTTGAGGGCATGTTGACCCCCAGTAGATGCAAAAGTAATGGTATAATATAAGTTATAAACTCAGGTCAATAGCATGCAATAGTTGGGTGCGAGAAGTAAAAACTCTGGAATTTGATTTTGAATGATAACTTATAAACCTTTAAAGGTACTGTGAAATTCAAGGTTGTTAATCGATGGTATATGCTATTTTTGAAGCGATCCGTTCACGTATTTTTTAAAATAACTGTGTTTAACTGCTGAATTTGTGGCGAAAAATGATAGTACCCATCATGCTGTACAGAAAATTCCACCAATCAGCGAGTCACAGTGAGCAAATCACACCAAAATAGTCAACTCCCACGAAACAATGCTAATGACGTAATGAAGTCTCGCTATGCTATCAAAATAATAAATATTTGTGTGTGTGTGTGTGTGTGTGTGTGTGTGTGTGTGTGTGTGTGTGTGCATATTTTGCAATATATTTTCAATGTATTGTTTCAACATTAAATGAATAGTAATTATGCAGTTCATAGTTCTTCATGGTAGTTCCCCCTCAATAAAGACATTAACTCTTGTACCTTTGTCTTTTTGTCTAATTTTTAAATAATTTTGTTTCAAATTAAAGTTTGTAATCCTCTGATTCACCTCATAGCTGGTTGGTTTGATTCACAGCATATAGTGCTTTAACAATGACTTTTTTAAAAATCTGTATGAAAAAAAAAATGAATGGAAAAAATATTGGAACCTATAGTAATAGTGGTCCATTATACAGGTCCATTAAGCTGCACATCAGAATTGTGTTCATTTGCTTTGAACTGATCAGACATTTCTCAGCTGCAGTCAGAAGAAAACACCAAAAATACTGGCCCATGCGGTGCTCTTCTGATACCTCTCAGATTGAATCACATTTCACAGGTCAATCGAATCAAAGTCCCAAGCTTGCGATGTTACAGAGAGCTGTCGGTCGTGCTCTGAGTTTTCTCCTCTGAACTTGAACAGTTCAACAGAGGACAATAGAGAGCCGAGCGGCAGCAGGGCGTGAGCAGACGCCTCGACAGCTCCTGGAAGACGTTCTTGAAAGTTCCTCTGAGTGCTGAAGAAGAGAAGTAGAATATGAACGGATCGAGGCATGCATTAAATGTGCTGGTCAGCAGCGCATACACTCGCCAGTCGGGGCTGTAGTTGCCTA
>JAUZSZ010000083.1:2660389-2672996 GCA_034780575.1 Labeobarbus marequensis | reverse complement strand
ACTCATAAGGTAGAAAGCAGATGCTAATGTCACAAAGTCTAAGGCTTCAGTGTCCAGTGTGTTGCTTAAGCCTCGGGCCGCTCGACTGGAATCAGCTCACCCTCCCGTTATAAAACCTGCGACTCACGTGAGCTCAAGCACCACGAGACACGTGTCCGCCTCGTTCTTCCTCACAGCGTGTGGAAAGAGTCAACAGTGGGTGGAAAGACTACTTTAAGGTCGAACGAATCAAATCAAAATGTCTTCTACACTTTTGTGCTGACTATAACTAAAATAGTAGAAACAAATAAAGGTCTTCATGAAGTCCACAGCAGTCAGAAAACAACAGCACGATCTGACACGTCCACTGACTGTGAAGTTCTCACTTCCGGCGTTATATTAAATTTGATTCATTTACATTAAAGCTGAATGAGCATCAATTTTAATAGGAAAGATTTGTGACATTACATTCACATACAGAATGTGAGACTAGTTTTTCACATTTAGAAAAACAACGTGAAAATTATACAAAAACTACATGTTTAATATACTTGACAAAATCTGACAAATCGCCATGCTGTTATAAAAGCACAATAATATCCTTCTTAAAGTTTTGGCCAATTAATAAAACCATGGTATGTATAGTTTCTAACAAAATACCATTTGTACCACAGTTTGTTAACCTACTATTCTAATAATAATAATAATAATACTAACAATAATAATGCATATTTGTTTAGCAGTGTAAGTAGCTTAATTTTAAATTAATTTTTTGATTAAAGTAGTGGCAGAAAACATGGTTACCATGGTATGGATTTGTGAAAGCATGTGAAAACCACATTTAAAAACATGTTTTTACTCTAAACTCCTAAGTAAATCCTTCTGTGAGACGATGTGGCTTCTTAAACAGAATAAGGCACGCAACATATTTCACAGTATTCTAAGCAGTGACAAAGGCATTGCATTATTATATACTTGATTATAATAAAAATTATAATAAGACGAACTGAGATAAATCATATATTGTCACAGTCGTGTGTTTGTTAGTCATGCTGAATCAATGAAATCTTCTGTTTCTTCAGCGAGCGCTATAGGGATCTCCTGGGTTTCTTCTGCGGGGAGTGTTTCTCTGGAGATTTACTACTGATCACAGAACCGCACTTCACTGGAAGACACATGACAATCACAGCTTCTGCCTAATTGCCATGCATCGCCTTTGCCATTTAATTTAATTAATCGTGCAGCCCTATCATCGGCCAACATTTTTATATCTGTGCATCCCTAACACATGCATAACATATAACTAGACTTTCTTGGTACACAAGACTAGTGGTCGACCGATATTGTTTTTGACAGCCGATGCCGATATCTTGGAAAGCAGGGTGGCCGATGACTGATACAAAGCTAATATAATTTTATTTATTTAAATTAATATTTAATAAATTTAAATCATTTGAAAATTAATTAAAATAAATGTGTAAAATAAACATTTATACTTTAGATGACAAAGTATTTCACAAATAAATAAATATTTAATAAAAATATAATTAAAAAGGAAGTGAATACTGTAGCCAACAGGGCAGTCAGTATTCTGAGAAGTTTGTGTACATATATATATATATATATATATATTAGTCAAACGATTAATCGCATCCAAAATAAAAGTTTATTTACATTATATATGTATGTGTACATTTATTGTGTATATAAATTATATATACATTTAACAAATTTAATTGTTTTTTCCCCCAAATAAAGCCAAGGTAACATTAATTTTACATACAGCACGCAGTGAAAATGAAAGTCAAAATAAAAGCCTCGAACACACACCGGCCGAACAGAAAGCGCGACACTTCCTCACCTGTCGTCCGGGCTGGGGCTCGGGGACTTTCTGTAGGGGCTCCTGGAGCGGGGCACCTCGCTCTGCTCGTAGGGACTGTGTCGGCCGTGGCTCGGTGACCGGCGCCAGCACGGGCTGCTCGGGGAGCGCCTCCTCTTACTGGAGTACGAGCTCGGCGACTTCGACACGGTATAGGCGCCGTGAAGCTCTGAATCCCGAGCGTAGCAGCTCGAGCTCGGAGACAGCCTCTTAGCGGGGCTCCTCCTGGAAATGAACGGGTAGTTGGTGTTAGGAGACTGGTATCCGTAGGAATACGCCGCCGCGAAGGGACTAACGTTATCCGCCGCTTT
This sequence comes from Labeobarbus marequensis, assembly GCA_034780575.1. NCBI lineage: Eukaryota > Metazoa > Chordata > Actinopteri > Cypriniformes > Cyprinidae > Labeobarbus > Labeobarbus marequensis. The sequence continues at coordinate 2,670,827 of JAUZSZ010000083.1, read as the reverse complement.
GAAGCTCGGGCTGCGCTTCCAGTAGTCGTCTCGGTAAGCTTGCGGCGGCTCCCTATACGCGGAAGGAGGGTCCTTCTCGGATTTGGACTTGCTTTTAAGTCGCTTCGACTCTTTTTTGTCCGCTTGGGCCGCGGAGGAAGGCGTCCTGCCGTTACTGTCGTGATTTCTCACGCCGCGGCGGGACTTGAGCGCCGCGTCCCGTTCTCGGTTGGACCGGCTCCTCTTCATCTGCTTCTCGTCTCTCCTCCGGGAGGACTCGTCGTGCTCGCTTCTGCCCGGGGTGAAGCTGCAGTCCTGGAGCTCGGCTTCGCTGACGGACGGCGTGCCGGTTCTGGGCGACGGGCTACCGGAGAAACGCTCGGACTGCGAGCTCACGTCGTCGTACTCCACTAAAGTCCGAACGTCCCCGTCGTAAACCACCTCCTTCTGCTGCCACGACTGCTGCTGCTTCTCCCAGCCGTGCTTGTGCTTCTTTCTCCGGGAGGAGGAGGACGAGGACCGCCGCTTCTCCCGGTGCCGCTCGCGGCGGCTCTTGCTCCGCTTCGCCTCCCTCCGACTCCTCTGCGGCGGCGGCGGGCTTCTCCCCCGGCCCTCGCGGGGGACGATCTCTGGGTTAGGCATTTAATATCCCACTTTTATCGCTCGCGTCTCAATCCCGGTGTCAAACAAAGCAAAACATTTGAAACAGCGCTATTATAGCACCGCTAGCGTCTGTGTGTTCACACAGCGACCGTTCCCGTCCAGATCACACCGAATCCATCGCATTCACGCATCCCAACGCACACCAACCGGATAAATCCCTAAAGAGCCTCGGAGAAGTCAATAAAAGCCTCGAGTTGTAATCCAGTTCCGCGCATATGAAGATTGTGTTAGCCAGCCTGTGCTAACTTAGCAGATCCGCCTCACAACAGCCTTTAAATCCGCCTCCATGGCACGGATAGCGCTGTCCCCCGGTAACGAGTTAAAAACGGCTCGTTTTCTGCGCCTGGCGAGGTTTCCAAGGGGAAGATCCCATCGAAAACGTTAGTTGAATCCACTCATACTTGTGCGGGGCTCAAACTTCTCGTCGCCCTCTCACACCGACTCACTAACAAGGAAGTAGCACGCATGTTGGTCAGCGCGGAGTTCAGCGCGGCAGATTCAACACGACGCAGAAAATCAGAAATTCCGTTTAGCCCAGAGAATTTGATTTACGTGGCATTTTGTATCTAAATAGCATCTCAGTAAAAATACTAAATAAATCAGCTGGTTATGGGACCGAATTAAGCTGTAATCATTCATAGCACGAAAACAAAAGTAGCGAATCGAGCGCATTGTGCCGCCAGTAGACCTTTTCTCTCTGAGGCCTTCAATCAGAGAAGATTTGCTCTAGCAGTGGCACTTATTAACTCCTAAACCTTGCAAACATGTGCCGCTGGCAGCAGAGGGCGCCACCACGTGTCTGCTTTTGTGCATGTGAGACTTTTATGTCCATGCAACAGTTGAGAAATGAAAGTGTTAGCATTTTGGTTTCAAGTAAGTGGCAAATGATTGATCTCGCGCACTGTATGTTTCTTATTTTTCATCAATAGGATCAGTCTCTTGGAAAACTAGAGTGGTTTTCCTTAGGTCTCTTATCTGCAGACCTTTGGCTGATCTGCTGCTGCATAAAAGGGCAAATGAGTGTTGTAATTGAAATAAAACCTGAAAAGTTACTCAACATTTGCTGATTAGAAGAAAAAAAAAAACTTGTCTTTGATAAGCAAAGACAGCTCACTATGCAATAAAGATATATATATATATATAAAGTTTTGCAGATCAAGACATTAATGATTTTCAGTAAATAAGTCAATGCACAACTACAGGATATGATTTTGATGAGCATTAATAATAGTGCATAATTAAAAAAAACATCACACACAAGTTAATAATTAATATAAAAAGTAATGCAGGACATTTTATGGGGAAAAATAACACTTAGAGAAAACATAGCCTACTTTCAAAATAAGTAACAGACCGTAATAAAAAATACCACAAAATCAAATTACAGAAATTAGATTGCATTTCATTATTTTTTAAAATTTAGAATTGATTTAAATTCTTTAATTTAAACAAATTATATTATATATTTTTGACAATAATGCCTATAATAACTAATGCCTAATTACTGCATATTTAAAGAGGTGAAACTAACTGTATTAACTATGACATTTCCATTAACTCATGGTTACCATTTCATATTTCGTAAGGGTTGTTGTTGCTAAACCAAAATAACCTCAGTTCTGCGGGACCAAACATTTTTATAAGAGCACAAATAATGTTGTAATTTATTATTTATTTAAATAATTTAATTTAGACAGTTTCTTTCTCACAGCCAATTATACTGTGATTACCATTTCATGTTTTAAAAAGTGTTTTACTAGCAATAAAACAAAAGCAATCTGGACCACAAACTGTTATCAAAGCACAAATAATGTTGTCTTTTTTTAATTTAATTTAGACAATTTCATTTCTGTTGCTTCCAAATATTACCTTTACAGTCAGAAATGCAGGAACAGTGAACCTCAATCCAGTTCATTATTTACAATTTAGGATCAAATATAAAACAAACCTTGAAATACAACAACTGAACATTAGCTATATATTCTGTACATTTTATTTTGTAATCATAATTATGTTTTTTTTTTAACAACAACCTTCCCTTTAAAATGCACGTAAATTCAGGACACACACACAACCCATGCTGCACACTGTACACACACTCACACACACACACACACAAGAAGGACAAAGCCTTTGTAAGCAAATATAGCACCATGAACAGGCAGGAGCACAGCTGCGTTTGCTACTAAAGCCACGGCCTCAGCGATATACACTATACTCTCACACACACGTGACCCCATCAGTGACGTCACAGGAGGCTTGGTCTTCATCTGCTCACAGTAAACTACATTTTTGGTTCCTCAGAAGTCATTTTTGCTGTAGATCATTACAAGAGGACTGATCATTATCCCATGCTGGAACCACCATTATTTACTTATGTATTATTTATTTATCTTGTTGCAATTAAATTTAAGTGATGGACTTATTTTTGTTCCCCCTTCAAGTTGCAAGAAGTGCTTTGAAAGTAATTGCTAAAACAGTACGCCTTCACTTCCATTTCACAAGAATGACTGCTTATGATTAACTAGATCATCTGGCATATATCATTTTTTCTTTCTACTAAAATGCAATACTACAGAAGCTTATGGAAGCCCGTTTCTGCCACTGAATAAAAAATAAAAAAGGTTATTGCGACTTTTTATCTCACAATTCTGACTTTTTTTCTCAGAATTACGAGTTTATATCTAGCTGACTTTTTTTCTCGAAATTCTGACTTTTTCTGACAGTTGCGAGGAAAAAAGTCAGAATTGCGAGATATAAACTCAATTGCGAGAAAAAAAAAGTCAGAATTGCAAGTTTTTATCTCGCAATTGTGACTTTATAAATCGCAATTCTGACTATAGCTTGCAATTCTGAGTTTATTTGATGAAATTCTGTGAAAAAAAGTCAGAATTGTGAGATAAAATGTTGCAATAACCTTTGTTTATTTATTTATTTATTTATTTATTTATTTTGTTCAGTGTCAGAAATGGTCTTCCATAAATATTAGTAGTTTTTTTTTTTTTTTTTAATTAATTAATTTATTTTTTACTTTGTGGTTTAAGGCAGTTTACTTAATTCAACAGTATTTTTCTGTAATGGCAGAAAATTACAGTTGTTTTAATGTGATTTTTTTTATTATTAATATTTACTCTTTCTTTTCTTTCATTCTTTTTTTTTTTTAACCAGTGTATCCTTCTGTTGACCCCTGCTATAATTACACTGTGCTGGACAATCCATGGAGAGCAAACAGCAGTCGCCCATCAAACCACTCCTACATGTGTGACAGAAATCTTACCTGGAGCGGCTGGTATCGTCTCTTCATTAACGGCCTGAGCGCTCAGATCCCAGACACGTGTGTTGCTCTGTACAGCTGTGGCACTAATTTTGCACTGTGGATAACTGATGGACACCCAACAGTTGAGGATGGAGTCATCAATCGAGAAGTCTGCAGTCATAATTTCAATTACTGCTGCTATTACAGGTCTTTTCCCATCAAAGTCAAAGCATGTCCAGGCAATTATTATGTCTATGAGCTGGTCAGACCAACTTTCTGTAATTCAGCATATTGTGCAGGTGATTATATTCACATGAGCCTTTTGTATTATTTGTGTTTATTGATGTATTGCTATTCATGAGGCTTTTTTTTCAGCTGTTACTAACATCAGCAGCACTGTTACAACACTCACTCCAGAGACGAGCTCAGCTGGTAATGTAGTCTGATGTTTCCCTGTTTATTGGTATTTTGGCTCGATGTTTGTGGATCTATGGAACTGAACAGGTGTGTGTGTGTGTCTAGATAAAGATGAAGGAATGTTTGTGTATGTGAAGGGATGAATGTGTGTGAAATGTGCAGGTGCAAATCATTGTAGGCATGTAACACACACACACACACACACACACACACACACACAGAGAGAGAGAGAGAGAGAGAGAGAGAGAGAGAGAGAGAGTTCTGGTATGAAACTCTAGATGCTGCATTCACGTAGGTTTAACTCAGTCTGAACCAAGTCTCTATACTCTGAAGGTGCCTGTTATAATGTTATGATCGAGGCTCTTGACTCTGAGCATAACTTGTTTTTCTATAACAAACTATAAAATATTTTCTATAAAAATATTAATGCCCTGGCAGTGGAAAATAGCTTTGGTAGGACAGAGAAAACAATCAAGTCTGGATAAAACACTTTTTAGATAAAAATCAAAGAGTAGTCATTATTAATCTATTATTTTATAATATTGCACAAATGACATCTATATAATTTGCTGTTTTGTTTTAATATTGTCTTCATGCTGATTTCTTTCATTGCAGTTATAAACATAACTCTGCCAGAAGTATGCTCCGTAAGTCTTGTTTCTGAAACTGAAGTTTTAAGAGTTGGACTTGCAGCTTTTATCAAATGTAGTCTGAAGAACAGTGTAATAAGATGTGCATTGGAATATATTTGAAATTTTAATGTGCTTTCTCATTGTTGATGGTTACATGCACAGACTTACTTTTGTTTGCTATTAATATTGCAAAACATGATTAAACATGATTTTATTTACTATATAAAGCTCAATTGTGATTTCAGAGTCAGACCTCTGGAGGATGTTTTCAAAATCTTCTTGAGCAGATCGAGAACGTTACAGCTCAAGTGCTTCCTTTGAATGTAAGTGCCTGATCAAGGATTTTCATAAAATCATAAAATCTAACTTAGATACTATACACTGTAAAAAAAATAAAATCTGAATTTTACGGAAAATGACAGATTTTTTTCAAGTTGTTTTCTTTTATTTTGACTTGCACTGTAAAATTATCTCTGAATTAACTACTTGGCTGTTATTTTAAGGATTATGTCATTAATGACAAATTACAGTAATTCACATTTTTAATACAGAAAAACTACTATATTTTTATACAGTACATTTTCTGTTTTCTTAAATTACAAACACATGTATGTAAAATTACAAAAATAATGTGTAGTTAATACAATAACAAAACCGTTAGATGATAAAATGGTCAAATGACTGGCAGCAACAGCTTCCAAACAAAAAACATAAAATGAAAGTAAAATCTCCTTATTTAAATAATCTGACAAACACTATTATTTTACAGGCATGTCATAAATTATTACAATCAAACACCTTCACAGTAAAAGAACTAATTATCTAATTAATTAATTAAACATCACATGACTGGCAGCAACAGAACATGAAACACTAACAGATCTTTCTCTATCTCAGCATCTTCACTTATTTCAAACCAGTCTGACTTTATTTCATTCATACACAACTTCTTATTGTGAATTTACAGATGTTTGGACATTAATGTTTTATTGAAAATAACAAAGTTTGAAGTCGCTGTTGTGGAGATAAGTGTTTGCTTTAGTTGAGCTTTTGACTCTTCGCTTTATAATATCAGCTTTTCTCTGGCTGCTGTAAATTTGAGTTTCTAATTTATTACAGCAAACACTGCTAGAAAAAGATCTGATCAGATAAACCTGGTTACTTATTGATGATGAGTTAATCATCATATAGTAGCCTGATCACATCATGAGCATTGTCTCCGAATATGTTAGTTTTAATGCTTTTTATATTTATATATAGCAGTCTTGTGAAGTTATGACAATCAGAGATTCATTTTTTTAACTATTATGTAGAAAGTGTCTTGAATCAAGGCGTTTTCATTCACAGAAACATCAAGAATCAGCGCATGAATCTCAAAAATGGTGAAAATCAACAAAAAGCTTGTTTTGTGATGGTCAGAGCTGATCTCAATATTTTGTAGATTGTCACCACTGTTGAGGGTCAGATGTAGATTCTGATGACTGCGACTCTGCTCTCATTTAAATAGGTTTTTCAAAATGATTTACAAACCTTCAAAATATCGAAGAAAGGCCATATTTCAAGCAACAAAATTGTAAGTTTACAACAAAATAGAACTGGTTGATTTAACATGTTTGGACATTAGACATTTCTGACGAGGTTAGTGAATCAGGCTACTATATGATGACACTGTGTACCATCATCAGCATGTAAATCACTTCACCTGATATGAAATTTTCTTACAGACTTTGCAATAACAGACATACTTTAAAACACACAATTACATCAAATACAGAGGAAAAAAAAAAAGTTTAAACAATGAAGGGTCAGAAGCACAAATAAAGCAAATGCTTATCTCCACAACGGTGACATCAAACTTGATTAATTTCGATAAAACATCAACATCTAAACCTCTGTTAATTCTCAATAAGAAGTTTTGTATGAAAAAAATAAAGTCAGTCTGGTTTGTAATAAGTGAGGATCCTGAGATCTAGAGATATCTGTTAGTGTGTAATATATTAGTGTCACCATTGTGTTGAAGTGCGTGCTTCAGTCCAGGAGAATACCAAGAAACATTGGTGTTACGCTGAATGTCATTTTACTTAAAGGCAGTAATTGTGGAGTTACTGCTGCAATGATAATTGTTAGTTTTTTCATGTGTGCTGTGGTTAGATGATGGTTAATTGAAAAAAATTAAAATAAGATTCACAGAGAATATTTCACAATGATAATCCAGGCAATACCTGTAAATTAGGTAAAAGAAAACATAGGATGTCGTGCTTTAATTTTACAGTTTTTGTTTGGCAGCTGTTTGGCAGTTTTGCTTCTGCCAATCATTGACTGTTTTTTAAAAAAAATTCTTTACATTCTTTAACCATTATTTCCATTAATGGTAAAAGTTTGGCAACCTGTGCTGCCAAGCATTTCACTGTTTTTCTTTTTCTTTTAATTTTTTTTACAGTGTATGACTGACATATCAGTGCTGGCTGGCTTTCTTAACAGTTACATGTACAGTAACTCTTTTGAACTGCATTTTTCTGATCATTAAATTAGACTGTGACGAACATTTTGAATATGGTATTCAACGCTTCAGAGAAGATTTTAGAGTTATCATCATCATCAGCAAGCACAACTGAACTTGCTTCCTATGGAAACCGCATGTTAAAAACCAGTGAGAAACTCATTTCTACATTAGTGAAGCCGACAGACACGAGTGACAGTGTCAGTTTTACTCTTGCTGCTGTAGGTAAGTAAAGACACAATTATCACTGATGATGAAATACAGATTTTTAATGATATCAGAGACTTTATTTAATCTAGACAGCAGCAGTGGACCGGACAGCAGCAAATGCAGCTACAGTAACTTTTTAATTGCACTATAAAAAAATGATACACTATATTTACTCAATAAAATGAATAATTGGCCATGTCACTTCACTTGACTTCACTTCATTAAAATTGTGTCAACAGATTACAAGCAATATTATTAAATTAAACACATACAAAAATCATTACAATTAATCAAATGAGATGCTTACAAATTAACCATTCAAAATTAGTAAAAAAAATAAGTAAAATTTAAACAAAAATATGGATTTCACTGGGCAAATAAATAAATAAATAAATACATTAAAAATACTGAATACTATGCATGCCAGGCCAGTAGTTGGCATTCAAGAAACACAGTGCATGAATAAAACGTGCATGCACATGACGTCGCCTTTTTCACAAATGCATGTTTTTGTTGTATACATGGAGATAATACAGGCATTGTGTTCAAAAGCTTGTGTTTTCAGGCCCCCAAAACGGAGTTATTGAAGATATCTGATCAGGGACATGCAGAGAGTTCCTCAGAGGCAGGGCCTTGCATGTAAAAAAGGGGCAATATGAAGAAAAAAATGTAGGTCAAAAGATTGGCTACATTACTATTTTATTTTTTTGCAAAAAGTCACTTATAGTAATCAAGCCTGCGTTTATTTGATCAAAATTGTAATATACTTTATTAATTTACTTTATTTAGCCACAGCCATATTACCCTGCAGCGCAAGACTGGTTGCCCACTGAAGCTAAGCAGGGTTGAGCCTGGTCAGTACCTGGATGCGAGACCTCCTGGGAAAACTAGGTTGCTGCTGGAAGAGGTGCTAGTGAGGCCAGCAGGAGGTGCTCACCCTGTGGTCTGTGTGGGTCCTAATGCCCCAGTATAGTGACGGGGACACTATACTGTAAAAAGCACCGTCTTTCAGATGAGACGTTAAACTGCTGTCCTGACTCTCTGTGGTCACTAACAATCCCATGGCACTTCTTGTAAAGAGTAGGGGTGTAACCCCGATGTCCTGGCCAAATTCCCTCCACTGGCCCTTGTCTATCACGGTCTCCTAATAATCCCCATTCATTGAATTGGCTCCATCACTCTCTTTCTCCTCTCCACCTGTAGCTGGTGTGTGGTGAGCGCACTGTGGCTGCCGTCGCATCATCCAGGTGGATGCTGCACACTGGTGGTGGTTGACGAGAGACCCCCCACATGATTGTAAAGCGCTTTGGGTGTACGGCAATACACAATAAAGCACTGTATAAATGCATCATTCATTCATTCATGTTATAAAATGCTAATGACAAAATAGCTTTTTTTGTGAAATGCAGTGAATAAAGAATTATATTTGGCCATTCTCAAAATTTACATTTTGGCTTCTGGAAGAATACAACATACATTTGACATCTCTTCACAGAAGTGACTTCAAGCATCTCAAATGCCCCTTTTCCCCCCATTAGACATCACTACAAATTTAGACAAATCAGCACTAAATATTCAAAAGTGTAGATTTTCAAGTCAAATGCTAATGTATGGCTAAGCAAGCAGGGTGCAAATAACCCAGAACACACCTCTCTGTACAAAACACCCTAATCAAATTTAACTGCAGTACCACTGTAATTTGACTTGCACCTATTTTATGTCATGTCTTTGCTTTTTTAATCACTACAAGCAGTACTATTCAAATCATTAACTTCTTTTACGATGCAACATATCCTAGGCTCAATGTCACAGTAAACAACACATGCATCTGTACGACATCCAGGGCAGGTTGTGTAAAACTGTACACTTGAGTTTATTTGAAGTGCTTAATGAGAAGCATTTTCATGTTGAGGACAACTTGGCTCATGCACTTTTCCTGCAGCAGCTCACTGTAACCTTTCTTCTTTTTCTTATAAAAAGGTTACAAAAAATAGCAACGAATACTTGAGAGAGAAACATGTCAAGTAAAAACATCTCAAGTTCATATGTAGGTGTGAATTTATACATTTACCATTCAATTGAGATAATTGAACAAGGTTTGCACCAAGATTGGGTTGAGTGAGTCAAACTAGACTCTCAACTGTTTGTTGTTAATATATTGTTATATAATAATGTTAGTCAAGCATAGTGTTCAGGACTCCTAAAAGTTGTTTTTGTACATACACACTTGAGAAAAGTGGTACACCATGGACTGATGGTCCAAACTATATATTCTGTTTAACAGATCTTTTCTTAAAGATTAAACAATTTTTTCTGGCCATTGTTACAAAAATACATTTTCAACAGTCTTTAATCTTCTTCACTGTCCTTCTCTTAGGCTCAAGGAATGATGTTTTACATTTTAAAAGAGCCCAAGATCATGTATGTTGTCAAAGGGGTTCAAGAAACCGCATAATATTTGTGAATTTGTTCAAAAAAGGAAAAAAAGGGAAACATGATAATTCTGAGACTTTCTATTTCTTTCTTTCAGTGATGCTAATGCACCATTCATGACACTTTTTTCCCCCTAATGGTGTCCAGAGGTGTAAAGAGTACCTGAAAACCATACTTGAGTAAAAGTACAGATACCTTACAGTGAAAATTACTCAACTACAAGTTACATGTCACCAATTCCAAAACAACTTGAGTAAAAGTATTAGAGTAGCTGATTTTAACAGTACTTAAGTATTTTACTTATACTAAATATAGGCTCAAAGATGCACTAGTCAAAGAGACATGCCA
>JAUZSZ010000083.1:2213888-2225878 GCA_034780575.1 Labeobarbus marequensis | reverse complement strand
CTAATGAGGAGATGGCGAGTCAGGATCATCATCTTCATCTTTGTGACACTGACACAGAAAACACTTGTTTATTAGTAAATAATTCAAATACCTCCTTATTTCCCCCGGACACATTCATGGTAATTACTGTTGCTGGGGCAAACACAGTATCTTGTTGCGGAACAAAATACAGTAAAGGACAGATTCTGGCTCATGGTTCCACTGCAGGACTTCCTGACTTTGTTCAGATACACCAGCTGATGGTTGTAAATAACTCTGTAGGGTTTATAGTAGGGATGTGACAAAGTCTCGTGGAACGAGATCTCGCGAGATCAGATGTGTCTCGCGAGAACCTGAAAATATCCTGCAGAACATTTTGCAGTGTTTACATTAGAGCTGCACCATTAATAATGAAAAAATTGCGATCTTATTCCTGAATGACAATTCAGCTATGTCTATTACGACCGCTGACATCAGTAGATCGTGAGAAGCATGTTTTTTCGCTGCCCATGTTAATGATTCAGAGGGTCAGCCATCATCGCGCTTCCGGTGTGAATGCTGTTATTCACTGATATGGGTGGCGACAAAACACACGCTGCTCACACTAACAACTCCACTAACACCTGTCTCACATCGTAGCGTCTTAAAGACGTCCAGATCTGCAATCATGCTGCTGCTGATCCAGAAAGAGCGACACAAACAGTCTTTTCAACCACACTTCATTATTTCTGTCTTACGGACATTTAATTAACAGAAGTACTGGGATCAAATTCTATAGTTTTGGTGTAAACACTTATTGTCTAAAGTATCTTTAACACTTGTATTGTAACACTGATCATCTTCCGCTGGGAGGTGGCAACAACCCGTTTAAAAATGTATTTGACGTTGAATCATTCATTCAGGAGATAACAGTGAAACGAGTCTTTATGAACTGAGACACTGACTCCTTCACTGAAGTTTTATTATTATTAATTTGTTCAAATTAATATACATTTTTAAAAGACTTACGCAATGAACATTATGTCAGAACCACTAGTAAATTATGTTATATATATAAATATATGTATATAACTTTTTTTTCAGAATCGTGATCTGCAATTTATTTTAAAAAATTGTGATTCTCAGTTTATCCAGAATCGTGTAGCTCTAGTTTACATGTTGTTTATTACTGCATATAATTAATTAAAGTATAAGTTTAATTTCATAAAGGACAAGTTGATTTCGAAATGCACATACATTTTTTTTTTTTTTTTGCATTTTGTGTTTTTCAGTTGAATAAAAGACTATTTTCCCCTAAATAATCATTATTGAGGATTTTTTTAAAAAGCCTAAAATCTCGTCTCGTCTTGTTCTCGTGAACCCAGTCTCGTGTCTCGTCTTGTCTCGTGGGATAAGTGTCTCGTCACACTCTTAGTTTATAGTGAAACACGTATAGCCTGGTACAATGAGCACTTGAGGTCTTTTGAACTGGATGCACCTGGCCATGATAAAGTACTTCTCCAAGAAGACTTGAGTGATGTTGTACCTCCTGCTGCATACACTGTCAAGGGAAAGTGTATGGTGACTTTGAAGCGTGTCATAATGTAATCATAATAAGGTAATCATAATGGGTAATTATTAATTTAATATTGTACAGTAGAGAGACTAGATCACCCTAAATGAAAATTGTCATTTACTTGTATGAATAAATAAATAAATTAGTGTCTGTGGACTCATACAGCACAAAATTAGTTAAGTTTAGAACAACATGAGATTTGGGAAACTATATAAAAAATGTATGGGTGAAATGCCCCTTTAATTGATACAATTTCTGTCTAACAGTGTTTCTTTTTCAAACAGGACATGTGTGAACCAGCAGTGTTACGGGGGATTGTTGATCTCCATTCACAAACTTCACCTGCCCGCTGGAATTGCAGATACGTGTGAAACTGGAGTCAATCGTTAGAGAGACATTTCAGATACAAGGGAGCTTTACTCTGCATTACAGAGACACTGATTTTGAAGAGTTCTTTTCTCTGACTTCAACATCTGAGCTGAAAGATAAAGACACTATTAAAGTAGTGCAAACTGAGCCAGTGATAATAAATTTAACAACAATTGACAGTTTTGAGAGTGCTGGCCCTTCTACCACGGATCCCCAGGTTTCCTCAGATGATTGTTCAGTCGCTTCTTCGGCTCCATCATCATTTGTCTCATCAGATGACACAGTATTGCTCTCATTTCCAGACAGTCAAGGACAAAGATCAAAGCCATGGCCATCACCGTTTGAAATTCCCGAGTTTGCCCATGACACTGAGCTAGTTCTGAACTCTGCAAACGATGCATACAAAAACGATGGAACTGCTCTGAACAATCCAAGTGTGAAGTCTGATATTCTGGAAAAATTGGCAGAAAAAATGTTCCAGTTTTGTGCATATCCAACCAGCCAGCAAATTTCCTCAGTTGCAGAGGCATTAATCCAAAAGCATCCTTGCTTAAAGGAGCCTGAGTCATTCTCTGGATTCTGTGGATGGCAAACAAGACTGAAGTACAAGATGGGAAACTATTTGTCAGAATTGAGAAGTCTAGGCTGCCCAGACGTAGCTGTGAACTTGGCTGAAAATAAAAGACCTGCAGCTGTAAAAAAACAAAAAAACAAAACAAAGAAAGCAGACATAAACTACCTCCCTCCACATCCTTCAGGAGTAACTATACAGAGTCTAGAACAAGAACGGGTGGAGCTTCTTGATGAGGTCAAGATAAGGGATAACTGGAGAAATATCAATCAAAAAATGGCCAGAACTTTCTTCTGCCATCGTCAGGAGAAAGTTGAGAAGAGGCCTTCAATAGCGAGTATCCTGGAAAGATGGCCTGCTTTGTTTGACACCTCTCAGGTATCTGCATTTATATTTCCTTGTTAAAATTGTGCTCTAGATTTGTCTGATTTGAGTAATGAACTGTTGTCTTTTTAGGTCAAAGAAGAACTCAGGAGGTTAACAGCGGTTGAGCTGGAAACAACATTTATGGGAAACCTGGACAAACACACGGACGCACTCCTGTCTTTGTTTCGCACCAACGGAGGAAATGCTGGACAGCAAATTAATGAAGTTTTGAATACGCTAAACCAGGTATGTGACTACTTTGTTGTAGGGTTGTCAAAAGTACCAATAATTCTGTACCAAGTCAGTAATAAAATGTTTAAAAAATGACGATATTACCATTTTGAGTGCTATTGAGTGGATTCTGACTAACTTAAACACCTGATTGGCCTTTGTGTTCACTGGCTCAACAGATATGTCTGATTTTTTTATTTATTTATTTTTTGTACTCCATGGTTTTAGATTTATAATCAAACAATTCACAAGTGTTTTATTGCACATTATGAAGTTATATTAAAGATTATTTCTAGACATTTTAGTTTTACCATCGAAATTACAACAGGTCTTAATACTTAGATACAATTCAGGGCATAAACAAATTTGTGACACAGCAACAGTATATAAGTTATCCTTTGACTGTAATGATTACTCAAAATCTGTGACACATATCACCAGTTATCTTTACTGGTGATGGTCTCTGAAGCAATCTGAATCTCCCTCTTATTTTGTGGGCAAGTTTGTAGGTTAGATCACCCAAAAATGAAAATGACAGATGTGTCAATTTACTCACCCTTGTGTCATTCAAAACCTGTAAGACTTTCATTCATGTTTGGAATGCAAATAAAGTATTTTTAATGAAATCCTAGAGCTTTCTGTCCTTCGTCTACACAAGGGTTTCTCAAATCTTTCCCTGGAGGACCAATCTGCTGCAGAGTTTAGCTCAGGTGTGTTTGATTAGGGTTAGAGCTAAATTCTGCAGGAGTGGGCCAGATTTCTACACAAATGCAACACTGATTCTTCAAAATATTCATAAGCAGAATCTCAACCGAGCCTGAATTATGCGCAAGAACAAACCTCTTGCAGAACCTCAAACGTGCTGTGTAACCAGTGAGGTATATTTTTGTGTTACGCAGCATGTTTGAGCTTCCACAACAGGTTTGTTCTCACGGTAGTAAAGACATTATTAAATTAAATTAATTAATCTGACTCCAGTGGTTACATTGTCACATGGATTACTTAAATGTCTTCATTAATGTTGTAGATCTTAATTGCCAGTGTAGGCTGCCTATGGAGAAATAGAAAGCTCTTTGATTTCATTAAACTATCTTCATTTGTGTTTTAAAGATGATCTAAGGTCTCACAGGTGTGGAACGACATGAAGGTGAGTAATGACAGAATTTTCATGTTTGGGTGAAGTAAACCTTTAAAATGATGCTCCACCTAAAATGAATATTCTGTTATTATTTACTCATCATTCTGACAGCCCTGATATATATATATCTTAATTGTCTTTGCTTTAAAAATCAACGCAAAGTGAATGTGACAGTAATCCATATGTCCCTAGTTTATCAATCTATTTCTTCTGAGTGAAAAGTTTGTTTGTGAACAAAAGGTGTGTTTGTGAAACAAATACTATTATTTCAAACTATAATCAACACTTTCGGCCAGCTGTCATCCATCCATTCATTCATGGGTTCATGCTTCATGTAAATGTCAGCACATTGTGAAGTGTGATGTGTTTTGTGAAACTAAAGGAAAAGGTGACAGTCCTAACTGCTTCCACATCACTTCTCACGTGAGCTTCAGAAGACACTTGTCACGCTTCACAACATCCTGATCAATCAATTAAGACAATCATGAACTAATGTAAGACAGTCAGCCCAAAATATAGTATATTTAGTTAAACAAGATTAAACTACTATTTTTATTATTATTTTTTTTTTATAATAAGCCTATTGTTTTCTTTCAGAAGGCCTTGACTCATTAACTGGGGTCACATGGTTTATATCTGCGTTGCATGGGGTTAAGGGTCTCATTCACTTGTATTATTTGGAGACAAAGAGATTTTTTTATTTTTTTTTATCTAAAGACAGTCATTCATCAGGCACAGTGTGAGGGTGAGTAAATGATGAAAACATTTGGGGTGGAATATGTCTATTTTACAACATATGAAATAAATGCTAAATTAGGTTCCGATCAAGTGACTGAGTTGGACATTCTCCAATTAGCTTTAAAAAAACTCTCGTCACTTTAGCAATGTCTGATCATTGTTGTGGTGTATAGTAGCAGAACCTGTGCAGATTTTTCTGTTATCTTTCAAAATTCATTTTGCTTCCAACTTCATTTGCCATCAGCAGTTTCACCTTCATTAAAGTTGAGTTGGTCAAATAATGCCTTCATTCCCAAACTCTATGGAGTCACTGTATAGTTGTAATTTTGTGTGCATGCACCATAACAAGCTGCATTTTCTTTTACTTTTCAGACCAGTCCTGTGGAACAACGTAGAGAAGTTGTAATTCGATGCTTAATTGTCTACCTCTCTGAAAATCCTGAGAATCTCATCAAGCACTATCAGGTTAGCATCTGAAATCCATCAACAACCACGCTCCAAACCTAAATAAACTTATATAATGGCAGTTAATTAAATTCAATCAAAATAGATATAAATAAAATGAATAGCTGCAAGACACTTATTTTATTTTAAAATGTCAATTTCAAAATATTGTCTCATTGTGTGTTATTTCATTGCAATGTATTTTTTTGCACTGAGAAACAATCAGAAAAACACCAAGTGGTGATGTAAGTAAACACACATTTGCTTTTTGCTTTTTTTTTTAAGGGTACTCATGGGAACGAGGAGGAACTGGAACAGCTCACACTGAAGATCATCACAAAAGGTGGCTCCACAGATGATCCTTTACAGACTGGGATAGTGCTGGAAGGCATAGAGGTGATGACGGGATTGGAAGGTGTTTCGAAGGCTTGTGTTTTTCTGCTTGGCCTAATTTATGCAATTAATCTCAGTTACCCCAAAGAGCTCAGAGACTCGTTTGAATTTTTTCAGAAGATTTTACTGGAACTAGACATTGGCAAACTTCCTCCAAAGGTTTACTCTCTGAAGAACAGGCTTCTTTGTTAAAATGAAAGAGATCGATTGTGTTGTTCTGACCATTACGACCTGAAATATGTTTGTCACAAGACATGTTTAGACACCCATCTGGTTCTAGTACAATGTTAGTCTGCAAATGTTTTATCGCAGTCTTGTTTTATTCTTGGGATGTTTGTTGCGTGTTCCAAAAGTAAATGTTAGAAAAATGTGAATATTTTAAGAAGTGTTGCAAAGGGTGGAAAAGAAAAAAAATCCAGGAAGTGACCTGTTGGAAGTGAGCTTCCATTTGTTGATTTGTCACATTTTGTTGTCTTCATCGTGAACAGTCTTCTGTCTGTATTCAAAAGTTGATCTCATTCTTGTTTTGACGACAAGTTCATCAGTCGAGTGAATCATTGTAGATAATGCTCTCTGCATTCTTCACCAAAGAGCTGTTCACCAATTAAAAGCGATTCTCATCTGGTTTTTGGGCCATCCGAATGAACAGGCCTGGAATGGTTGCGGGAGCCAGCTGGTGTATTGTGTTGAACTGTCTTGATCCTCCGTGCAAGATAGCCTGTATTACCCTGAGGGTCATAGTGGTGCTCCTACATCACACACACACACACACAAAAAAAAAGACTTACACTGAAAAAGTTTGTTTATTTAAAACGCCTATTTTTACATTTTGCAAAACCTTGCAAAATGTGAACCTGAAGAAGATGATGATCCCTCACAAGTTAACAACAAGGATCCAAACACTGATACCTCCCCTGCAAAATCAGACCAAAAGATCACAACGACTCCAACAACTATAACTTCAGTGTCGAGAATGAAAGACAGTTTTTCACTCTTGGAGGTCGAGCTAGTAGAGTTAAAAGAGTTAATTCTCTCTCAGCTAAGCAACAACAACATGGAACAAGTTACAAATGAAATATTGAATTTGAGACAAGAGATTGAATATCTACAAAGAGACAGAGAAGAAATGTCAAAGCAGCTTCAACAAACTAAAGATGAAGTGAGTGAAATAAAATCAACTTTAGGAAAACAGCTAACAGAAGTCAGAGCAGAAATGCAAGAGGAGCTCTCTGCCTTGAAGTCAATACTCCACACCAAGGATGAACTCATTAACAGTTTGAAAGAAAAACTCAAATCTGTGCCAGCACTTAAAGAGTCTTCTCCTGAACCATCAATGTGCCCAGAGATCCTCATGAAAAAACCTCAAGCTGAACAACTAGCAATGATAAGAGAGTCTCACAGCTCGACTGATCCAGCAAATCAGATAGATATCTCCGCTGCAGAGGACCCGAGAGAAACACAGGCTCTTATCCTGATCGACTCCAATGGGAAATATGTCAATGAGAAACTTCTATTCCCAAATATGATGGCCAAGAAAATCTGGTGCCCAAACACAAAAAGTGCTTTTCAGGTGCTGTCTGATAGAAACCTGAATGAAAACTATAAACACATCATCATTCACACAGGGACAAATTATTTAAGGGCCATGAAGGGCCATGTGGCTCCTGTGATCAGAGAGCTGGCAATCAGAGCCACTCAACGCTTCCCAGAGGCAAAAATAACTCTGTCCGCATTACTACCACGCACCGATGTACCATTCCACGTGATCCACGGAAATAATGCGGAACTCTCCAGAAGCTGTGCGCTTCTTCCTAATGTTCATCTCGCCCATCACAAAGATATACGACCACATCATATGTATGACCATGTGCATCTCAACAAGCAAGGAGTGAAAGTCTTCGCCAGAGTGATGAAAAGCACTGGAAATGCACCGGGAAACAGCCGAAACTCCAACAAAAAGAGAAGCCCTCATCCTCCACCAGAGCCCAGAGCAGCCTCCGGACCTCCATCACAACACAAGAGCTACGCAGCGGCAGTTCAACCACCACAAAACCCTGCAGCTGCTGACCTCAACCAGATAAGACGTCTGCTCCAGACTCATGATATAACTCACACATATGTACATATACACACACACTTCACAGACAAACCTATTCATGAAGTCTTTTAAAATCAGTTGTTGGAATATGGGGTCTGTACGCTTCTACTTTCGGTAACAAGTCTGCAGTCCAAGACTTACTCAGCAGTGTAACAGATATGGACATCTGTATCTTTAATGAGGCTTTACACTGTCCAACACAATACAAAGAAATTATTGTTCCTTCATTTAAAAATTCTAAAATAAAATATGGCCGTGACTCAGGTGGAATACTTATTTGGCACAAAGACAATTTGAAGCACATTATAAAAATTGTTAAAACTGAAAATTCATCTATTTGGCTTGAAGTGAAATCAATCATATCACAGCACAATCTTTACCTCTGTGCGCTCTATACTCCACCTCATGACTCGCTCTATTACAACGAGCAAAGCTTTCTAAACTTACAGACTGACAACCTGCACTTTCAGTCAAGAGGACATATTCTCATGTGTGGAGACTTAAACGCCAGGACCGGGAGAGAAACTATGTAAATATTGTAGATAATAATCACATATCCAACGACAACACGTTTCATTCTTCATTAATTATCACACCAAGAAACAACTATAATAGTTTAGTCAACACCAAAGGAAAACAAGTGTTAAAACTTTGTAAAGGTTTAGGGCTACACATCATTAATGGCAGAACCAGAGGAGATAGTTTAGGTAGATTCACCTATTGCTCCAGATTAGGAGCCAGTGTAGTTGATTATTCAATTACAGACATTGACCCACATTTTATTAATGCCTTTATAGTTAGACCTCAACTTCCCATTTCTGACCACTGCCAAACAGTGCTTTACCTGAAACAGTCATGTGACCGGGTCAGTGCTCCTCCCCCTTTAAAACCAGAACTCAGCTGGAACCAATCTAACGCTGAACAATTCAAAGAAAACATGAGCAGCTCTGTTATACTAAAAACACTAGATGACTTCATGTCCACAGATTTCACTCCAGATACTAACGGAATAAACTCAGCAACAGCCAATCTTAATTATATATTTCAAACTTTGGCCACTATATCTAACATTAAACAACCAAACAAACATAGAATAAACAAACAAAAAATAAAAAAGAATATGTGGTTTGATAATGAATGCAACTGTCTCAGAAAAGACCTTCGACGACTTGCTAACAAAAAGCATAAAGAACCGGCCAATCAGACGCTGCGGCTCGCCTACTCCAACTGTCTGAAAAATTATAAAAAGCTCATTTGCAACAAAAGAGATCAATATTATGAAGCTAAAATTGATGAAATCGATGAATCAATAGACCAAAAAATTTCTGGAATCTCTTTAAAAAATGTGAAAGCCCCAAATCAAACCCATCACTCCAGTGCGGCACAATCTGGAGCTCTTACTTTAAAACTCTTTACCAAACACTTGAACCAGACCTCAACCAGCCCCAAACAAACACAAAGAGAAAACTAGAAGATTTACAGAAAACAATCAAAAATTACCAAAACCCATTGGACATGATTATAACAACATCAGAAATAACAGAGCACATTAAAAATCTCAAATTAAAGAAGGCATGTGGACAAGACAACATCAGTAATGAAATGCTGAAACTCAGCAGCCCTTACATAATTCAAGCTCTGGCAAAATTATTCAATCTGATCTTATCCTCTGGTGACTTCCCTGAGACCTGGTCTGAAGGACTGATCACTCCTGTATATAAAAAAGGAGATAAATTTGATCCCAGTAATTACCGTGGTATTTGTGTGGGCAGTAACATAGCAAAGCTTTTCTGCAATATAATAAACAACCGCATAGTGACATTCCTTACAAGACGCAACATCCTAAATAAATCACAAATTGGCTTTTTACCCAAACAACGTACATCAGACCACATCTATTTTCTCCGCACTCTAATTAACAAAAATCTAAAGGGCAAGCAAAGAAAAATATTTACATTTTGTTGATGGTTTACTATACAAATTATTACAAATTGGCATTGGTGGAAATACATTTGATGTTATTCAATCGGATAAATTGCGGTCAAAATTGGGAATGTCAGGACTGCGTTCTTCCAGCAGGGTTGTGGAGTGAGGCAGGGATGCAGTTTGAGCCCAACCCTGTTTAACATCTACATCAACGAGCTGGCAGAAGCTCTGGACCGCTCCGGCAGCATCCTAGGCCTCGCTCTGCACCGCTCTGAAGTCAAATGCCTGCTGTATGCGGACGACCTGGTTCTTCTGTCCCCCACAGCCGAGGGTCTCCAGAACAGCCAGGCCCTGCTGGAACAGTACTGTGAGGAATGGGCTCTGACGCTCAACCTGGACAAAACCAGATTCATGGTGTTCCAGAAGGCGGCCAGGTCTCAGGGAAGCAGATACCAGTTCAGTTACGGAGGAGAAGTCCTGGAGCACAGCATCAGCTACACTTACCTGGGCATCCAGATCTCTGCATCAGGGGGCTTCAGTCTGGCTCTGAAGGCCTTGAATGAGAAGGCCCGGAGGGCATTTTATGCCATCAAATCACGGTTTGGCCAATTAAAATTACCAATTAAAACATGGATCAAATTATATCACGCAATCATTAAACAAATTCTACTGTATGGGAGTGAAATTTGGGGACCAGTAATAAATTTTAAAAATTGGGATAAAAGTTCAATAGAAAAACTACAACTAGAAATTATCAAAAACATTTTAGGGGTCCATAGAGGTACGTCCAATGATGCCTGCAGAGCTGAATTAGGCTTATACCCACTGAAGATTGAGATCCAGAAGAGATGTGTTCAGTTCTGGCATCACCTCCATCAATCTGATCCTGATTCAGTCCAATATAAAGCCCTCCTCGCCAATGAAACCTCAGCAGAATCTCATCCTCTAAACACACTCGCTCTTCAGCTAGTCCATCAAACCCAGCTCCTCACCGACTACAGCTTCAACCCCAAAAACATTATTAAAGAAATTGACAAAAATCTAAAAGACACTCATGATGAATCTCTAAAAATACACTTTGACCTTCAAAATAAACTCCAATGCTACTCAACCCTAAACAGAACCACTAAATTTTCCAATTATTTATTGATTAAACCATTTAAAGAAAGACAAATCCTCTCCAAATACAGATTAAGTAACCATGATTTAGAAATAGAGAGAGGAAGACACAGACAAACATGGACAGAGCGAGAGCAGAGGATCTGTAGACACTGTGATCTACAGCAAACACTTTCTGCTGATCTGCCCTAAATATCACAATGTGAGGGAAACATTTCTCCCCAGATTTGAAGCCCTGATCCCATCATTTACTGAACTTACTGACACTGAGAAAATGCCCTTCTTACTCGGAGAAGATAATAACACAGCTGCACTAGCTGCTAAATATGTATTAACCATTCACAATGATAGATGATAAACATGATTAACTCAAAACTGACTTACTTTATCTTTTCGTTTATTTAGATGGATTTTATTTATTATTATTTATGTTGTTGTTATATATATGTTAATGCTTTGGCAACATTGTGTTACACAGTCATGCTAAAAAAGCTGAACTGAATTGAATTGAGGGACAGAGAGAGAGAGAGAGAGAGAGAGAGAGAGAGGTGTGTTATTTAACGCTGTGTTTCAGGGTCTGTATGTCATGGAAACACACAGTTACTCCTGATGCCGGGAGAACAAACCCCTCCGAATCAATCATCATTATCTCCATCATCATGTTACAGCAGATCATTCAGATACACACCTCTGATCTATATTCACTGTGCTGGGCGAGAGACATCCAGACAGAGAGAGAGAGAGAGTGACAGCGCATCAGTCAGACGATAAAGTCACTCATGCTCAAAAATCAAACGTTTTCTAACCACAAATATCTCCAGAGCATCTATAAAAGAGAAGAAAACACATTTACAGCAGCATCCAGCAGAGGAGAGAGAGAAGAAAAGCAAACCGACCGCAGTCTGAGGTCACAAACCAGTTTAGACTGATCTAGACCCGTTCACCTTCCCTCCAGCGAGAACATCACGCTCCACTAACAGCACAGATCAATCACAGATCGACTGTCTGACTCTGCTGTTCTCATCAATAACACACACACACGCAATCATCTATCTATCTATCT
>JAUZSZ010000083.1:2081746-2092374 GCA_034780575.1 Labeobarbus marequensis | reverse complement strand
ATGGGCCCAGCATAGAGGTGGGAGAGGTGGGCATGGGCCCAGCATAGAGGTGGGAGAGGTGGGCATGGGCCCAGCATAGAGGTCAGAGAGGTCAGAAAGGTGAGGGAAGTGGGCATGGGCATCAGCAGAGAGGTGAGAAAGGTCGGCATGGGCAAAAATCAGAGAGGTCAGAGGTGGGCATGGGCCCCAGCAGAGAGGTCAGAGAGGTGAGGGAAGTGGGCATGGGCATCAGTAGAGAGGTGAGAAAGGTCGGCATGGGCAAAAATCAGAGAGGTCAGAGAGGTGGGCATGGGCCCAGCATAGAGGTCAGAGAGGTGGGCATGGGCCCCAGCATAGAGGTCAGAGAGGTGTGCATGGGCCCCAGCATAGAGGTCAGAGAGGTGTGCATGGGCCCAGCAGAGAGGTGGGCAGAGGTGGGCATGGGCCCCAGCAGAGAGGTGGGCAGAAGTGGGCATGGGCCCCAGCAGAGAGGTCAGAGAGGTGGGCATAGGCCCCAGCATTGTTGTACAATGTTTAACACAGAGAAAATGAAATTAGTCCAGTCATTAAAAGATGGTGGCATAAACAACGACTCACTTAAATAATTATTAGGTGATGGAATAAATGATAGATTACAAAGTGAAGTATTTAGATTTTTAAAGACCAGTGACTCAAGACCAGTGAACAGGATTTAAGGACATTTATATTTATCTTAATTTTTATTTATTATTAATATTATGATTATTATTATTACTTTATTTTATTTTTATTTTTTAATTTATTTTTGTGAATCAGTTTTTCAGCAAGTAGTGTTCCATACTTATGTCCAGCAGGTGGCGGAAAAGGCACATTACAGTCTGTTTGCCCCAACATAGAGATCAGAGAGGTGAGAAAAGTTAGAGAGGTGGGCATGGGCCTCAACACATGAATGAACTGATCTCTACAATTATACATCTGTGATTCTTGAAGTAGAGGTCTGCATGGGCTTTAAACTGAAGCTTGAACCCGGCCCGTACCCGAGATTGTCTGACCTGACCCAACCCGAGCAGTTAAATTTAGAACCCGAACCCAAAATCTTTTTTTTTTTTTTTTTTTAAATCAGACACAGAGATGTAAAGCTGTAAGATTGCATGTATTTGAATTAAGTAATCGTTCATTTGAATTAGCGAAAAAGAGACAGAGAGATAAATGAAAGTTGTGTGTGAACCTGCATCCTACAAGCAATAAGCCTTAGTTACTCAGTTACTGTGATATGTTCCTCTGATATTTGTGCTATTTGTGTGCTTGCATCTATGAAAGAAGCGTAGCCTACTGCATGTAGTTTTGGTTCCTGAGCCCGACCCGAGCCCAAAGCTATTCGGTTTAGATTTTTAAATGACTCGAGTGAACAGGATTTAAGGACATTTATATTTCTCTTAATTTTTATTTATTATTAATATGATTATTATTATTATTTTATTTTTATTTATTTGTGAATCAGTTTTTCAGTGCTCTATACTTATGTCCAGTAGGTGGCGGAAAAGACACATTACAGTTTGTTTGCCCCAGCATAGAGATCAGAGAGGTGGGCATGGGCCTCATCACATGACTGAACTGATCTCTACAATTCTACATCTGTGACTCTTGAGGTAGAGTTCTGCACGGGCTTTAAACTGAAGCTTGAACCCGGCCCGTACCCGAGATCCTCTGACCCGACCCAACCCGAGCAGTTAAATTTAGAGCCCGAACACAAAATCTTTTTTTAAATCAGACACAGAGATGTAGAGCTGTACGATTGCATGTATAAAGTAATCATTTATTTGAATTAGCGAAACAGAGACATAGATAAATGAAAGTTGTGTGTGAAACTGCGTCCTACAAGCAATAAGCCTTAGTCACTCAGTTACTGTGATATGTTTCTCTGATATGTGTGCTATTTGTATGCGTGCATCTTTGAAAGAAGTGTAGCCTACTGCATGTAGTTTTGGTTTTCTCTACAATCCTGAGCCTGACCCGAGCCCCAAACTATTCATTAAACATAAACCCGAACCCGAACCAGACCTGACTTGAAACCCGAAAGTAGACTTATACCTTTAAGAGTCTTTGGCCTCTCAAACTCTCCTTCTCACTGTACATTAGGACGATATAGACACACATCCTCTTCCAGGCAGATTTTTAACATCTTTATTTGATTGGAATCTCTGAATTATTACACTGATGGTGGAAATGGGGATGTTCAGTGCTTTTTCTTACAGCCACTTTCTATTTTGTTGCTCAACAGTCTTGTTCTGCACATCAGAACTATATTTTTAGGTTTTACTCCTTGTGATGGATGATTAAGGGAATTTGGTGTTTGTGTTCCTCATATTTATAATCCTGTAGAACAGAAGTCATGGCTGGACAATTTCGTGCTCCTAGTCACCCTGGTGTGCTAAAAAAATTAAATAAGAATGAAAATATATTTCAGAGATATTTTAATTTCGGGGTGCCAATAATTGTGGCCAACATTCATTGGAGAAAAACATTTATTTCATCATGAGATTTTCTCCCCAGTTTCAATTGTTTTGCTTCAATGATAGGTTAGAATTTTGTGAAATTTACGAGTGAAAGATCAAAAAGATAAACAATGCATTATTTTCACAGCCACCTTTGCTCATATTTATCAAGGGTGCCAATATTAACGGAGGGCACTGTATTCTGCAAAACAGAGTCAGAGAGTCGGTCTTCAGGTTCTCAGAGTCTCCAGACCTGCACACAAGTAATCTGTAAACAGGGAAGGGTTCATGATTCAGAGATTAAATCATTCACAACATTCTGAATGCCTGAAAACTCTGAAAACTACTCTGGTGAAAAACAGCATCATTTTGAACAGTAAGGTTTTAAAAGGTTTTAAGGTGGCTGTGTGTGTCTGATCATGGTGGTTTGTCACACATGCTCTGTCCTGTGGTTTCCTGTGCTTCTCCTGGCTTCCTGTAACTGCTTTTTTCTGCTCTTGGCCTCCTTTATTTCAGCTAACACTCTCATGTGAAATGATAATCAGTGATGAAAAGAAACTCTTCATGTTGTGACTCTCCTGCTAAACTCCAGTGTATTTGTTCTGTTCGAGTGACCTTTTGTTCTTCTGTTTGAACAGATTCATTTTCATCAAGCATTTTATTTGTAAAGTGACCCCTGAGTGCGATATTTAAGCACATTCAACTACAGCCATTCACTTCTGCTTAATTCAATTTGGATTTATTTCTATAGCAGTTGTATGGTTTCAAAGCAGATTGAGAGACAATGCATGTAAAAAAAATAAAATAAAATAAACAGTGAAGAAACAAGGAGAAACAAACCCATATCCGTATGCCCCTCCCCGCTTGTTTCTTCACTTTTTTCTTTTGTGAATATAATAACTACCGTTAAGACATGAAATAAAACACACGTACAGTCTTCAGAAACTTTCAGTTGTTTTGCTTCAATGATAGGTTACAATTTTGTGAATTTTTTGAGTGAAAGATCAAAAAGATGCAGATTTATTTTCCTTTGCCCATATTTATCAAGGGTGCCAATAATAGTGGAGGGCACTGTATAGCCTTCGCACATATATTAGGGGTGGCACAATACATGTATCTCAGTTTGGTGCATGAAGCCTTACAATGAATCCAGGCAGTCCAGACGGGTAAATCTCAGTAATGCAACACTGTTTGATAACTGCCAGCAGAAGAACAGCGAATGCCATGTAGCTCCATCTGTATCCCTTCTAGACTTAAGAGTTGCGCACTTGAAAACAAAGCCCACTAGACAGTGATCACGCGCTGATTCTGAAGGTGTCTCTCATATAGACTGACAAAGGAGTATACTTTAAAGGCTTGCTCACTCAACTGTTTGTGAAATGGGGCTTTGTGCTCGTGTATCATGCCTCTCTCATTCAGCACAAATCCAAATATTCCATAATATTTCCATATTTGCAATGTAACGTATCTGAATGCTAAACTATTATTTATAATGTAAATTGACACAGAGGGGGGTGCGCTGCTGTTTGGCTTGTATTTTAATTTGATAAAGTACCACCTGCGCTGTCAAGTGAGCAATGCCGGACCTGCTGTGTGTGTGTGTGTGTGTGTGTGTGTCATATATTTCAAGTGATTCAAGGAAAACCTGTAAAATCCAAGTGTTGGTCTGTTAGAGTGTTTTTTTTATTTTTATTTTTTTTTTGTCTGTTCAATTTTTTGCACTTTATTTAAATTAGGATATTTAACTTGAATTTTACATTTCTCCTTTGGCCTGTCATTTTGACCTTTTTTTAACCATTTTATTTTAAAGAGAATGTATTTCATTATAATAATTCAGTAAATACCTGTTCTGTAAAATATTTAATAAAAGTTCCATAATAGTTTTTTTTGCACATTATTTAAATTAATTTAACTTTAATTTGTATGTTTATTAGGTTATTTTTGCCAGACGTTGATGACAGTCATTTGACCGTTTTCTTACGTTTTAATACAAAACGTTTGTGTGTGTTTCTATTTTTATACATTTATTAATTTACTACATCTGGAAGTATTATTTTGATCTGGATAATGGCACTATATTGTCTTCTGAAGACCTCTTGTAGAATAACGAAATGTATTTTGTCATAACATACAGAATTACTAAATACCAGAAAAACCATGTTAAATATATTAAGGTTCTACAATATATAAATATATTGTGGAAACTTAAATTCCTGTAGAGCTGCTTTGCAACGATTTGTATCGTAAAAAGCGCTATACAAATAAACTTGAATTGAAATTGAATAATTGAAGACTTTTGCAACACTGATGCTGCTATTTTCCTGTTTATTAATGTAAAGCTGCTTTGAATCTGTATTGTATAAAAATCCTTAAAGAAATAAACATGACTTTACTATTTCATTGGAGGAACAAAAATAAATAAAATTGAGATTTCTCTGACGTTTTTTTTTTATACCACAAATTAAAATCTAATTATGATGACAAACATTTAATGTTTAAATCTGAAAATGACACTGAAATCAGTAAATCACACATTGTTAGTTTATACAAGTGATTATGGAAATTTGTTGTGAAACTGATTCAAACAGATTTCAGCGAGTCTCAGACTCAATCATTTGATCTGAGCATCAGATTCATAAACAGCTCAATCAATTATATCTAGACGCAATATTTATATTTCATTAAACATTGTTGATGAGCAAGAGGCTTTTACATCCATTTACTTCAATAAATGATTATTTAACCTCTAGAACTGAAATAG
Organism: Labeobarbus marequensis; assembly: GCA_034780575.1. Classification (NCBI taxonomy): domain Eukaryota; kingdom Metazoa; phylum Chordata; class Actinopteri; order Cypriniformes; family Cyprinidae; genus Labeobarbus; species Labeobarbus marequensis. The sequence continues at coordinate 2,087,160 of JAUZSZ010000083.1, read as the reverse complement.
AACTGAAAAGCAACAGAACAGTGCTGGAGCTTCACATCTGTACAAATGAACAGAGGTTGTTACTGTTTGAAAATCACTAAAATGTTTTACAGGACGATGAACAGACAGAGAAGATCAGCTGAAGACTAAAAACAGAGGACAAAAAAAAAAAAAAAAGACCATAAACATGTCAACCACTGATACCACAGGTGAAAATCACAGTCACAAAATAACATTTTCATTCAATTCTGGCAATAAAATATATATTTCTTGAAGCACTTTATATACATTCAGTGGCAATATACATCATAACTAAAAAATTCAATTTATTTTCACATCTTTATTGAAAATTATCAAAATTATTTTCATGTCATCAACAAACTCAAAACATATTTATCCTGAAGTGACTTCTAAGCATCTCAGACTTTCACTTAGACCAGTTTTGCTGCTTTAATCATTTGTTCAAATATGTTTTCTGTTGGGTCATGAAACATAATGTAAGACTTTTGTTTCATGCAGTGATCGTCATCCACAATCCTCCTCGCAGGAGAAGAGAGAGCAAACATGAACCTCCTTATCGTAAGCCTTCATCTACATAAATAAATGAAGTGATGTGTGGAAAATATGGACAATTTATCTGCATCACAACACAAGTGATTAAATCTCCTGGTGGATTCTGATAATTTTGATCTGTGGTCAGATCAAATATCAAGATCCTGGCATCACAACATGTTACACAGCACATGAGATCTGTGTTACTGTATGATGTGAGGACTGTGAATACTGAAAGTCTGATTTGACTCTTTGCAGTGAGGATTGTTCTGCTGGGTTCGAGCGTGTCTGAAAACAGTCTGGTGGGGAACTTGATCTTAGGACGAGCAGCGTTTGACAGTGAAGCTCCTCCAGATGTTGTAGAGAGAGTCGCAGGAAGACTGAAGGACAGACACGTGATCATCATCAACAGTCCTCAGCTGCTCCAGACGAACATCTCAGATCATCAGATCACTCAGACAGTGAGAGAGTGTGTGTTTCTCTCTGATCCAGGACCTCATGTCTTCATAATCATACTGCAGAATAAAGACTTCTCTGAGGAGGACAGATACAGAGTGGAATATGTGCTGGAAACATTCAGTGAAGAGGCCATAAAACGCTCTATACTGATTACAACTGATGAAGAGACTGATGAAGGGGCATCTGTGAAAGTTAATGAATTCATTCAACGATTAACTGCAGAATGTGCAGGAGGACACGTTCAGTTTACTAACGAAACAGAGGAATGGTGCTCTATAATATCACAACGACTGGAGAAGATACTAGGAGAAAACCATGGAGCATTTCTTACATGTGAACTAGTTTATGACGCAGAAGAAACACTGCTGGATGAAGATCAGAGCAGATCTTTTGCTTCATTCAGAACGAAGGAGGAAGGTTCTGATGGTGAGGATTCTCAAACAGAGAAAGAAATATGTTTTCTTTGCAGTTAATTAGTTTTGAAATATTTCCTGTTTTTATTTCTGATGTTAAAGGTTGTTTATGGAACCATTTAGACAAAAAAGGTTCTTCTACGGCATCGTGAAGCACCTTTATTTTTAAGAGTGTATAAAGTGGTGCTGTCAATATTAGCATGTTAAAGCAGGCAATTATTTTTTTTCTGTTTAGCGTGTTAAAAATATTTTACGCAGTTAACATAGGGGCGGGGCTAGTGTTGCCCACCCCACTCTCAACTGCTGCTTCTGTCTGTTTTTTTGTTGAAAAGAATTGTGTTTATTTAGACGCAGAACATCTTCATGAGCACATCAAACAGGAGACTTTTCTGTCCTGTCAGCTGTTACGGTACATTCACATGGGGCATCGACATCAACGCCTCTTGTTTACTTTGAACGAAGTGATGTCAAGTGTTGCTGAACTGTTGTGGGACAATTTGTGGGTGCTTTGTGTTGTGTCACTGGCGTTGCTTGTGGCAGAAGTTGAAAAATTTTCAAGCGCCAACGCAGGCGACAGCCACCAGATCGCCTTATGCAAATACTCTAGTGCAGATGCCTGCCAGTCCCGTTCATGCAACACCAGAAAACTGATGTGATTGGCTGTTGTCACTATGATGCACCAAGCTTCAGACACGCCCTCCATCCAAATTTCAGAGAAAGTTGCTAAATGACGTCATTACATAACCACGACGCAAAATTGTGTCTACATCAAATCTCAGCAAAAACATATTTAAATATGTTAATTTAGATTTGTTTGTAAAATGCATAATCTAATATTAAAATGTAAACTATTTTAAAATGCATAACATTTTTGAAAACGTACACATTTTTGAATGATTACAATTTAAGTATTTTTTATTAGCTAGTAAACTAGTAAATCTACACATTCTGAACAGTTATAGTTTTAAGCAGTGTATTAGTAGTTAGTTAGTGTGCTAAAAGTCTGTAAAATAGGGCACAATCTACTTTGTTAATATGAAGGAATTTTCCTTATTGATTTTTTTCACAGGTTTTTTTACCTGCATTTTTAATTATGTGTTGCATTTTGTGTTTTTGGATTACAGCAGGAAATGGATAACAGATAATGTCCAGGAAAATTAGTATCTTTTCATTTTCTAGATATTTTTCTTACTGTGTACCAACCGATCAACAATCAAGCACAAGCTACTAAGACAGTGTATAATAAATGAAGGATTATTACTAAATTATTATCATTATTATTAAATTAAACAATTGCGAATAGCAGCTAACTTAATTCACTTGATGTGTGTAATGCTAGGTATCTCTGGTTTTCTCTTTTTGTGTGATTTAAATGTTCCTTTTTATCATTTGAGTCACTTATCAAAAGTTGCTAAAAGTTGCCAAATAAATTATAAAAATAGCTAAATTTGTTGCTAGGTGCTTTTGGAAGAAAAAGTTGCTAGAGTAGACTGAAAAGTTGCTAAATTTAGCAACAAAATTACTAAGATGGCAACACTGCCTCCATCATGCATTGACGCCCCATGTGAATGTACTCTGCTTGTAACACGTTATTTTAAAGTTGTTTTTAACACATTTTAAAACTGATATCTCTCAGTTATACTGGAATGTTGAATGGCTAGTCAGTAGTTCAATATTAGGAAAAAAATAAAACAAATTCAAATTAATAGGGACATCAGCAGTATTGGTGATACTCAGCAGTGATTCTCACCTTCACTCATAAAAAAAGATGCCATTAAACAAATATTAAAATATACTGTATGTTGTTTCTACATTAATTTGAAGATTGAGTGTGAAAATATTGCAATATAAAAGTATATTTAAAAATATTCTATATTTAATGTTAATCTATGTTCTAGTAACAAATGTTTCTGTGTTAAGGAGGAGTAAGTGCCACCAGGCAACAGAAGCTGAACTTGGTTTTGTGTGGAAGTGATGAAACCCTGAAGAAATCCATATCACAACTACTGAAACAGAAGAGGAGAGACGTGGAGCTTCATGATCATCTGATTAATCTGCTGGAGCTTCCAGCTCTGATTGGTCTCTCAGAGGAGGAAGTGATGCGTCAGACTCTCCGCTGTGTGTCTCTCTGTCATCCTGGAGTTCATGCTTTCCTCTTCATTATTCCTGATGCTCCTCTCAATAATGAAGACAAAGCAGAAATGGAGGAGATCCAGAGGATCTTCAGCTCAAGAATCAACAAACACATCATGATCCTCATAAAGCAGAGTTCAGAGCATCAGACAGAAGAACTCAATGAAGAAACACAGTCTGTCATCGAGAGGTTTGAAGGAAGACATCAGTTTTTTGATCCCAAAACACAAGTGTCCACACTGATGGAGAACATCGAGAAGATGCTGCAAGAAAACAGAGGAGAGTGTTTCTCCACAGCGATGTTTCTGGAGGCGCAGATGAAGAAACTGATGAAGAAGAAAATTAATTCACTAGAGACACATTTACTGTCACAAGGTAAGAAAAAAAATTGTTTGGTATTAAACTACTTAGCATGTTTTGAAATTGACTACAGTAGAGTTTGAGTCTATATTAGTTTTATACCTTTGTATTTTAAACAGAAGTTCAAAATTCAATATTCTATAAAATTCAATTAAAACATTCCAAAGTGAGACATTCCGATTGTACAAAAATAAGGTCAAAGGTCAATCTTCAGTGTTCCACAGGAAATGAAGATTTTTTACAATTGTCAATACAATAATTTTGGCCATTCACTGAACTACTACAGTGCTCTGAAGAAGAGAAGATGAAAGTTTTGGTGTAGTATTATAATCTGAATAATTTCTGTTAAAATAAATCTATGAAATAATTCAATTTATGAAAATTAAAATCTCTGTCATGCCTCCTGATTCTAAAATGAGAGCTGTTAAACTTTCCAGATAATGTGAATTTGATAGAGAGCTACTGTAAATTGTAGAGTGGCGTATAAATCGTTCTTCCTCACAATGCATTTCCAAACCACACAAAACTGCATAAATACTAAACAGGCAGATAGAAAACCTCTTTTATGTTACAGGATCAAATTCTGTAGAGAGAAAGAGAGAGAAAAAAGAAAAACAACAACTTTAGGCTGTAAAACTGATTCATTTCCTCTCTTCCAGGTTCATCAGAGAATGAAGATGATCTGAGGATTGTTCTGCTGGGAAAAACTGGAGTCGGGAAAAGTGCAACTGGAAACACAATCTTAGGAAGAGAAGTGTTTACATCAGAAGAATCTTTTGAATCAGTGACTAAAGAGAGTCAGAGAGAAACATCTGAAATCAACAGCAGACGTGTTACTGTGATTGACACTCCAGGACTGTTTGATACTGAACTCAGTAATGAGGAGATCCAGAGAGAAATCAGACACTGCATCTCCTTGATCCTGCCAGGACCACATGTGTTTCTCTTACTGATTCCTCTGGGACGATTCACTAAAGAAGAGGAAACATCAGTGAAGATCATCCAAGAAACATTCGGTGAACACTCATTAATGTACACCATGGTGCTCTTCACCAGAGGAGACTTTCTGAAGAAGAAGACCATCGATCAGTGTTTGGAGAAACCTGGATCTCCTCTGATGAATCTGATTGAAGCGTGTGGAAACAGATATCATGTGTTCAATAACAATCAGACTGAAGACCGAACACAGGTGACTGATCTACTGCAGAAGATAGATGCCATGGTGAAAACAAACGGAGGGAGTTACTACTCCTGTAAGATGTTCAGAGAGATGGAGAGAGAGAAACAAGAACAACAGATGAAGATCCTGAAGGACAGAGTCACAGAAAGAGAAGAAGAGATGAAGAAACTAGAAGAAGAGAAAGAGAGAATGAAGATGATGATGGAGGAAGAACGACAGAATCAGCACAAAGAGAGAAACAGAAGAGAAGAAGAAAATAAAAGAGAAATGAAGGAACAGGAGGAGCAGATGAGAGACGAGATGAAAAGAGAAAGAGAGATGCTTAAAGATGAAATAAG
>JAUZSZ010000083.1:1801205-1811620 GCA_034780575.1 Labeobarbus marequensis | reverse complement strand
GTGGCCAAGTATGGTGACCCATACTCAGAATTTGTCCTCTGCATTTAACCCATCCAAGTGCACACTCACAGCAGTGAACACACACCCGGAGCAGTGGGCAGCCATGTTGTGGCGCCCGGGGAGCAGTTGGGGGGATCGGTGCCTTGCTCAAGGGTCTCACCTCAGTCGTGGTATTGAAGGTGGAGAGAGAGCGCTGGTAATTCACTCCCCCCACTGACAATCCCTGCCGGACCTGGGAATCGAACCTGCAACCTTTGGGTTACAAGTCCGACTATCTAACTATTAGGCCACGGCTGCCCCTAATAACTGGTTTATATGGGTTGTATCTACTATTCTTGTTTGAGTCCTCAAGCATAGCTCTTTTGTTTTTCTGATATAAAGATGTAAAAAAAAAACACTATCAAGCCAACCAATAATTGATATACTCAAAATATAAAGGGCTATTCATTTTTTCCTGACAGGAAAGTAGTGCCATCATCAGCATACTTTTATGATGGAGAAATTATCATCATCACACTGCAGTTCATTGGTGTATACAGAGAATAATATTGGGCATAATACACATCGCTGGGGTACTCCAGTATTTAAAACCAAGCAATCAGACATGACATTATTAATACAAACGCGCTGTGGTCGTTTTTTTTTTTTTTTTAATTCCTTGATCCATAAAATCAACCAACCACTAACACCTAAATTGTGAAGAGGCTTTAAAAGAATGTTAGGTTGGACAGTATTAAAAGCAGACGAGAAATCCATGAAAAGTATTCTGACATACATATTTGACTTATATACATATAAATGATGATGAACTTTATTCAAAAGAGTAAGAGAGGCATCCACAGTGCTCCGATTTGCCCGTTGCCCATGCAAACTGCAGGGGATCGATAAACCTCTCAATTTGGAATGACAATTCCTTACACACTATGTGTTCCATACATTTGCAAAGAACTGATGTGAGCGCAATAGGACGAAAGTCACTTAACAATTTTGCATGAGGTATTTTAGGTACCGGGATAACTATAGAATTCTTCCAGGCCAATGGTACAAAGCCATTGTCTAAAAAGATTTGAAACATCTTTGTACACACATACCCCAGTTGTTCTGCGCATTCTTTCCAAACTTTCCCCTTTAAGCCATCCGGGCCAGATGCCTTATTGTGATTTAACTTTACGAAGCACTGTGACAACCTCTCTTTCCTGTATGGTCATGGTCTGTGATTGAATCTCAGTCATTGCTGCATTTCTAACAGTGGACTCATTCAAATGATCAAATCGTGAATAAAACATATTAAGATCCTTTGCGAAACCATAAGAGTCCTCACATTATTGAATTATTTCCTTTTGCCTACCCATTAATGTATTCAAGCCCTTCCACGCCTCTCTTCTATTTCCTGTTTTGAATTTCTCCTCAACATTCTCTTTATATTCCCTCTGTGCATCTTTTATCTTACATTTAACTACTTTATTTAACTCCTTTTCCTTCTGCTGATCATTCTGTAAGAAAGCAGTTTTCTTCATATTTAAATGTTTCAAATCTTTGTTTATCAACGTTGCTTTCGTGGTGTAGACGAGTGTATGTGATCAATCCGGTCGAATGAGTTTTTGACTACCTCTGGAAGTGGGTGAAAGTGGACAAGCTCAAAACGTTTCACACCATTTATACCTGTATTTAGAGTTTCCCTCTTGTGATCCGATCAACCAAAATGCATCTTAATACCAAGTGTAAACAGGGCCTAAGATGGAAGAATGCTGTTTTTGTAATATGAAATATGAATTTAAAAACATTTTCAAAGACAAGCTGTCTAATATAACACCCAAGGCTTTGACTGCAGAGGAAGTAACCATACATCTTTGTAGATACACATTGTAATTTAAGAGACTTTGTGTACGTTTTTTTTTTTTTTTTTTTTTTTTGGTCCAATATGTAATATTGAACGGACAACAAAGTTAAACTAAAGTCTTATCTGAATTTACCTTAGATAATTAGTTTGCTTAGATAATTTAGATGTTTCATCTGGTCTTATAAATAGTTAAGCATATAGTTAAGTATCATCAGCACAACAATGGAAACTAATCCCATCTTTTCTAATAATATTACCAAGGGCCAGCATGTATATTGAAAATAGCAGCAGGCCTAAGACAGATCCTTGCAGCACTCCATACTTTACTGGCATTAATTGAGGTGATTCCCCGTTTAAATAAACAAAGTGGTAACGATCAGACAGGTAGGATCTAAACCATTTTAAAACCTATTATGATGATTCACGGACATATTGTGATTATTTGGTGATACATTATGATTCGGTGATATATTGTCGTGATCTGCGATATATTATGATGATTTAGTGATATACTATGATTAATCAGTGATATATTGTAACTGTCTCGCCTTAATTTTTTAGACAATAAGCTACATAAAAAAAAAAAAGGGTTCACTTTTTTTTACTGGATTGCGTTCAAAATAACTATAAGAGTCTCAATAAGAAAGTGCAAACCATTAGTATATATTGAATCATTGAATAACACAGTAACAAATTGGACATTGATGAAGCCCAATACAGTATTGTGAATAACAAAGCTCAATACTTGAAACAAACAAACAAACAAATAAACAATTAATCAAACTCAAACCCAAAATAAGAAAGTGTCACAACATATAATACAGCTGGCTCAATGAAATAGGGTACCCAAATTGATATACATACATACATACATACATACATACATACATACATACATACATACATATATATACACACACAAAACAAAAATAAACAGGAACAGACAAAACGAGATATAGATAGTATACTCAACAATTCAAATTGTAACAAGAGAAAAGGATATAGCAGCAATGCTTTTATCGGAGTGTGTAAAAGTCCCAGTCTTGACAATGTCCCAATGGGCCATAAAGATATGCAACCCTAAATCCTAGGACCACGAATCAAACAGACCAGATCTCCTTCTTGGAAATCCTCCACCTTCCTCTTCCGGTTGTAGTTCCTCTTCTGTTTGAGCTAGGCTTTTTCAACATTCTCTTTCACAGTTTCCACAAGCTCTCGTTGTCTCTCTAATAGCTCATAGGTGGGACTGTCAGGGTGAAGTGGTGTTGGCACAGCTCTTTCTAAAGGACCTTTAATAGGACGCCCAAGAGCAATCTCTGCTGGAGTATATCCTGTACTTTCTTGCCAGGCTGAGTTTATAGCAAATCTGAATTCTGGCAACCACCGGTGTCGATGGTGATCTTTTACATAGGATGCCATCATCGTCTTCAAAGTACAGTTGATTCGCTCTGTCAAATTGGTCTGTGTGTGGTAAGCAGTGGTCAACTTCTGAACTACTCCCCATTGTTGACAGACTAAAGTGAGGAGACGAGATGTAAATTGTGCTCCTCAATCGGACACAAGGTAGGCAGGAGTACCCCAGCGAGTGAAAATCTCCTCAACCAAGATTCTTGCCACTTGCGGTGCTTTAGTGGTCCGCATTGGGAACATTTCGACCCATTTGGAGCAGTAATCCACCACAACAAGGAGGTATTCATGTTGTTTGGTACTTCTGGGAAAGGGTCCCATAAGATCTACACCCAGCATATGCCCAGGCTCCACCACTGGGGTTGACTGTAACTGACCAGACAGTTTAGTGATGGAAGATTTGTACTGTTGGCATACTTGACAGTCTCTATAATATTTCCAGACATCTTTCCATGTGCTAGGCCAGTATGCCACTTCTAGCAGCCGCAGAAGAGTTTTCAACCGTCCGAAATGTCCACTCAACGGACTATCGTGAACAAACTTCAAAAGTTCCTCCCAGAAACACATCGGAATGACTAACTGCCACTTCTGTCCTTGCTGCTGGCTTGGCACACTACGGAATAGATATCCATTTTCAATGGTGTAATGTATTTTTGAAGGATCACAGTCAATTTGAGGTGTAACATTGGTCATCATTTCTTTTACTTCATGGTCTTTCTGTTGCTCTTCAGCTAACCCATCCCAGCCAATCTGAAGGCTCGCATGATCATCAAACACTTTCTGAGCTCTACATGCAGCAAGCATTGCTGGAGAAATCACATCCTCCTTACTTCTGGGCAAGGTATCAGGTACAATATTACATTGCCCCTTACGATACTTCATCTCAAAATCAAAACTCTGGAGCCTGATGGTCCATCGTGTTAGCCGGGAAGAAGGTTTTGGATGATTGAAGACCCAAGATAAAGCTGCATGGTCTGTGTTGACCTCAAAGCGTTGTCCTTCAAGGTAAGGTTGCCACTTTTCCACAGCCCAGATTACAGCGAGACACTCCTTTTCAGAAACAGAGTATGCTCTTTCAGCACCATGAAGTAATCTGGATGCATACGCTACAACATGTTCCTTTCCTTCATATTCCTGGGTCAACACGGCTCCAAGACCCACCTGGCTAGCATCGGTCTGAACTCTAAATGGTCTGGAAAATTCAGGAGGACTCAACACTGGAGCTCTGATAAGTGATTGCTTTATGTCGTCAAAGGAATTCTGACACTCTTCAGACCAGACCCATGTGGCTCCTTTTTGTTTTAAGGCGTGCAAAGGTGCGGCTCTCTCAGCGAAACCAGGGATGAATCGCTGATACCACCCAGCTAGACCAAGAAATCTCTGTACCTCTTTGAGGGACTGAAGTGTTGGAAACTCCCTCACAGCTCTCACCTTTTCTGGATCTGTTTTCACCCCTTCAGCTGACACCACATGCCCCAAGAATATAAGTGACCTCTGGACCAGGTTGCACTTCTTGAGGTTAAGTGTTAAACCTGCTTTCTGAAGACAGCTGAGGACTTGTGAGAGGTGTCCCAGATGTTCTTCTTCACCCTTGGAATAAACAACAATGTCGTTTATATAGACAAAACAGCACTCCCCTTTTAAGTCTTTCAACACAAACTCCATCAACCTTTGGAAAGAGGCAGCTGAGTTTTTCAGGCCAAAAGGAAGACGGAGGAATTAATAGAGCCCTGAGGATGTAATGAATGCTGTCTTGGGAATACTGCCTGGCTCCATACCCAATTGCCAGTATCCACTTTTGAAATCCAGGGTGCTGAACACTGTGGCTCCATGCAGTGATTTCTAGGATCTCTAGAATTTGAGGCATACGATAACAGTCCAGGTAAGTCTTTGCATTGAGACCCCTATAATCAATACAGAATCGTGTACTTCCATCCCTCTTTGGCACCAACAATACAGCAGAGGCCCAAGGAGAGACAGATGGGCGAATAATCCCTTTAGCCAGCATCTCTTGCACTTCACGATCTATAATTAGTTGTCTTTCTCTTGAAACACGAAATGGCCTTCTCCTGATGGGAACTTCATTATGTGTGATGATGGAATGCTTCACAATCTTAGTATACCCGATGGTAGTGGTGCACACAGTTGGCCACTCTCTCATGACCCCTTGCAATGAACCCTTGTACTCGTTGGTGGTGTCAGCCGCTTGCACAAATTTATGGATCAACTGGTTAGTCTCTATGGTGTCTGGAGGAAGAGGTACAGCAAGATAAAAGTTTAGGTGAGGTGGGCAAAATACTTCTTTGGTAACAAATGGATAAACTTGATCTTTTCCATCTGAAGCTGTGGGCAGGATATACTGAGATCTAGAGAAATCCAACACAATCTCAGAAGACATCAAGAAATCCATCCCCAAAATTAAAGGAAATGTCAGATCAGAATCCTTCATCACATATAAGGTGACTGTAAACTTTTATCCAAACACCTCACACTCCCAATCTGAACGTCCTAATGCAGTCTGGACTTGTCCATTTGCTAGCAAAAATGTCTGTCCTCCACTAGGTTTCCACCTCTGCTTAGACTCCAACTGTCTCCAACAGGATTCTTGGATCAAAGAGAAAGTGCTCCCAGTGTCAAGCATGGCATGGTAATATCGGCCACGCAAAAGAACAGGTAGGATGAGCATCCCCATCTCTTGCTTAATGGGCTGAGTAATAAGTGTTTCAGATTGTATGATATTAGTACTTGCCATCGATGACCGGGTAGATGGACCTTGTGCTTGCTGATTCTTCTTCTTTTGGGATTCTGAATTTATACTGCTCCAATATTTTTTTGATTCCTCAAAGTCCCTTTCAATCTGGGTTCCAATCCTTACCAGCTCTCCCACACTCTTCACAGTTCCTCAAAGCAAACTGGCTAACCTTGGGTTGCAATTCCTTAGGATAGCTTGGATGACTTACTTTTCAGGCATGTCGCTCCTATATCTGAGACATAAAGCACGATACTGGAAGGCAAAGTCATGGATACTCTCTTGTACTCCTTGTCTCCTTTCTCTCAGCAATCTTGCAGCTTCTGCCTCATAGTCTTCCGTCAAGAATGATTTCAGGAAAACATCCTTAAACTGCTTCCAGGAACTTATGTTTCTCCTCTCTGCTGCCCACCAGGCTTTTGCAGTACCTTTTAACACAGAAGATAGGGTGGCAAACAACTCTAACTCACAAAGAGGACGTAAAGCTAAATATTCTTCACATTTCTCAACATAGGAGACAGGGTCATCAGCCTCACCTTCACCAAAACATGGAAACTCAATATCAACAGGGGGGCGGTGTGAGATGGATGCAGATGTAAACGGAGGATAGCTTCTTTGCACACTGTAAGTTTTATCAAAGATACTAGAGACTGCAGGAGTAGAGAATGAAGTTGGGTTCTGATGCACTGGAGTAGATGCTGAGGGTATGCAAGCGTTGATTTTCCTGTCCATCTGGACATCACGTCTAGCAAGGCAATCCATGATTGACTTCCCCAGCTCTTGTATGTCTACCTCCAACTCCTTAACCCGCTCACGGGCTCTCTCAATACCATAGAACATTTTATCCTCTCCTGCTCTGCATCTACTTTCCAATTGGTCACTGGTAACATTTCCACTCACCTTCTGCATACAGTCTTTCAACTGCTCTTCCAAAGAAACCACTCTTCTTATAAGATTTTCCATCAATCATGTCTTGGACATTTATCTCAGTATCTGGTGGCGGTGGAGGAGGAAGGTTGATATCATCCTCATCAGCTTCACCGTTATCCCCCTCGGCCTCAGGCTCTACATCAGAATCACCAATATAGAGACCACTAAATGTGGTAATGAGTTCTCTCACAGGCTCTCTTCTGGTAACGAATGGTCCGGCGGTGAAATCTGGATTAAACTCAGACTCACCCCCCGTACCAGAACAGAGGTCAGCCATGGCAGCCTAGACTCCTTAATTAAACAACAATCCAAAAGTGTCCCCGTACAGGCCACCACTATGTAACTGTCTTGCCTTAACTGTTAACAATAAGCTACATAAAAAAAGGAGTTCACTTTTTATTTTACTAGATTGCGTTCAAAATAACTATAAGAGTCTCAATCAGGAAATGCCAACCATTAGTATATTGAATCATCAAATAATAACACAGCAACAAAGTGGATATTGATGAAGCCCAATACAGTATTGTAAATAACAAAGCTCAATACTTGAAACAAACAAATAAACAATCAACTCAAACCCAAAATAAGAAAGTATTCCAACATATAATACAACTGACTCAATGAAATGGGGTACCCAAATTAATATATATAGTAACAAAAATAAACAGAAACAGACAAAACGAGATACAGATAGTATACCCAACAATTCAAATTGTAACAAGAGAAAAAGGATATAGAGGCAAGGCTTTTATCGGAGTGTGTAAAAGTCCCAGTCTTGACAATGTCCCAACGGGCCATAAAGATATGCAATCCTAAATCCTAGGACCACGAGTCCTAACCATTGGCATAATCCAACACAGGTGGAAAGTAGGTATCAGCCTTTAAGTAGCCTTCAAAGCCCCATAACAGAGTCCTCTGTGAGCTTCTCTGCAAACTTTCAAACACTTTAGATTAACCCTTTGCAGGGATACATCAAAATGTGCAATTAAACATCAGCATGCACTTAAATGGCAAAATTCACTTAACTTCCCAAATACCATATGATTCCAGGCATGTTCACCCAACAATCAGCAAACTCCATCACCCTCTCTTCTCCTCCCGCAAACCTTAAAACTGTTTCTCTCTTTGTTGCCCTCTAGAGAACAGGATGAAAAATGTCATCCCTGTAACAGAATAACTGTTACAGTGCTTAGGCCTACTTGTAATAAAATGAAAAGTAAAATACACAAATAACATTAAGATACTTGTGTTTCTAAATAAATAAAGCAGCAACTGATGTCATTAAAATCATGAGACTGTTTTGCTTCAAAGGTCAGAAACTATAGCTTACATGACTTAAAAATCACAAACACGACACTTGTGAATTAAATGATTTAATATATACAGATTTATACATTAATATTACTGTTGTCAAATGATTAATCTTGATTAATCACATCCAAAATAAAAGTTTTTGTTTACATAATATATGTGTGTGTCCTGTTTATTTGTATATAGAAATACACACACACACAGTATATATTTAGCAAATATTTACGTGTATATATTTATATTCATATAATTTGTTATATATTTATGTTTTTCTTAAATATAAACATGCATGTACACAGTACACACACATATATTATGTAAACAAAAACTTTTATTTTGGATGCTGTTAATCACGATTAATCATTTGGCAGCACTAATTACTATTTAATATATTTTTTCAAATAGACTGTGTAAACTAAGTAACTCTATTTTTTAAAGAATTTTTTTTACAGCTCTTTTGCTTTAGACAGTCTATTAATATCCACAAATAAAATGTTATGGTTTCAACTGCATCTGTCAGAAAGAAAAAGAAAAGAAAAGAAAAAAAAAAACAGCAGAGATTGATTTAATTATATTTATTTTCAAAGCTTACTCTCATTAAAAAATAACTTTAGTAATGTGTATTAGTTCTAACAAACAAGTTTTTGCTCAAAACTAACCAAAATTAAAAATAATTTGTTTATAATTTCTGCAATGGAGAGACTTGGTGTTGTTTCAAAACAAAAAAAAGAAAATATAAATTGATATCGGTATCGGCCAATATGATTCGAAAAATATTGGCATATCAGCAAAAATCTTGCATCCCTAAATGATACAAAATATTGGTGTTTGTTTGATTTCCCAGAAAGAAAAGCTTTGAAACTTGAGGCTGAAGAGTAAGCAATGACAGAATCGCTCGTGCTTGAATTGTTTGCTTTTGTCATTCTGTAATGACCACTGAGTTTCTTCTCTTTTATTATTTCAGGGAGAAAGAGGACGGCCAGGTCCACAGGGTCCTAAAGGTGAAACAGGTCCAAAGGTAAGACCTTACTGTCAGAGAGCCCGTTTCAGCTGAATTATGGGCTGTTTGTATGGATGAGATGTAGTGTTTCATTCTCCACAGCGTTCGTAAAGTATCTGTTACCTCCAAGGCCCCTCTGAACTGCGGCTGGATTGAGTTACGGACCAGAATAAAGACCTGTTTTGGGGCCAGGAGAAGGTCTATTCACACTCCTCAAGACGTAGCTTTGTTAGGGGAACCCCGTTAGAACCTGAGACCCCCCAGATATCAAGGGTCATCTTTTAGAGGAAAGGCGCTCTGTAGGGTGGCACACTCCAGGTGACATGAACAGTCCCATGTTGCATCTTCAAAAGCACAACTGGTCCAAGTTCTAGCTCATGTAACTCAGCTAGGGGATTTTTGTAATTTTTGTGTTTTGAAAGATGTATTGAATTTTTCAGCATCGTTACAGGTACCCAAGGACGTTTGTCCTTAAAGAACACAAAATTATTTTGCTGTTACAACAAAATGTCAATACCAATTTACTCCATATTAAAATACAAAAATTTTAAGAAAAAAAAGATTACATTTATAAAAATACATCATAAGAATGCACAAAGTACTTTTTAAGATGCGTGGTCATTTGACAGTGTACACATATAGGGAATAGGTGATCTCCTGCATTTTTCTGTTCGATATCTGGGGATTGTCAGTTTATCTGAGTTATCTTTTTTAGCTGAAGGCTTGGTGGAGGAGCTGATTGCTTGAGACTCTTCAGAAATTCCATGGAGTACTTCAAAATAAGTTCCTTTTAAACCATTTTCAAAAAGGATGCTTCAAACTGGTCCAGCTTAGTACATAAAAAGACAAAACTTCAAGAGCTCAAGTGGATGGTTATTCCAAAAAAGGATTCTTATCGGATTACTCTTGTTTGCCCATAAGCATAAAGCAGCCATCTTAGGTGCCAAGGAATGTTTGTGAGGGTGGTTTGTTGGGAGATACACTCTTAAAAATGAAGGTGCTTCAAGATGCCATAGAATAAACTTTTTTGTCTAAATGGTTCCATAAAGAACCTTTAACATCTGAAGGACTTTCAAAAGATTTTTTTCTAGTGAAAGAAGGTTATAAAAAGGTAAGAAAGAGATGGTTCTTTAAAGAACCTTTGACTGAATGGTTCTTTGTGGAACCAAAAATGGTTC
>JAUZSZ010000083.1:1388931-1402468 GCA_034780575.1 Labeobarbus marequensis | reverse complement strand
GCTGTGAATCAAGAGCCAGACTACTGAAGAAAACAGACACAATAAAAATGACTTTGATAAATGAAAGCTGGCAAACCATTCGAATGCCTCTTCGCTTCAGTCACAACACGACCGCCAAGAACACAGATCTGCATTTCAAACAGAGACACAGACTGAGTTATTATAAAAAGCCAAAACCAAACCTTCACAACACAAACACAAGAACATCATTTGGCATTTGAGAAGATAACCAAACTTTCTCATGGTGGGAGAAATGCCACTTAAGGTGCTGTGTGATCAGATGTGTCAGTGGGACACAAGTGTCGTCCGGTTCTTTTAACGCTCACATGCATTATTCAGTGCAGGATGGAGGCACAGGAAGCACAATCCACCATCAGATGGACTGATAGACTGAAGACTCGAGCCCAAGGGAGAGAAGAGAGCGCTGTTCCTCCATGTCCTGCATTAAAGGTGGCCTGTTACCTGTCAGTCTGTCACCTGAGGCCTGAATATATAATGTATACGCCGTTTGTTCCAGGCGTTTTACTGTGCTCATGTAGAGCAATGTTGAAGAGGCTTTTAAAAGCAGGTGAAGGACCTTAACAAAGAATGGACCAAAAGTGAAGCCAAGTGAAAACCAACCCAGTTTTCTCAGTATTACTCTCTTTGCTCCTAAAATGAGTCAAAGTGAAATGAATTAAAATGGATTAATAACTGTTTGAATATTTTTGTACTTTCATCATTTGAGCCTGTAAGCACAAGATTGATGTGCATTACAAGAGAAAATGCCAGATATAAATGTCTTTCAATGTTACACATCATTTCAGTCCATGAAAGAATGAAATCTAGTGAGTTTTTAATATTTTATGGTCACATTTTACTGCAAATAACTGTTCACAAAATATCCAGTTGTTTCATATGGGAGATACATTTATGAAATTGAACAATTTATGAGGTGAAGAATTAATAATATGTAATTTTTGTAAGATTTCCTTGATTATAAAGTTTTTTTAATATAATGTATATCTTTAAAGCATATTAGGTATTAGCATATTAGTGTTTTTTATTCAGAAATTTAATATACATTTTGTATTATACTATTTATACATATTGTATGTGTGTGTGTGTGTGTATATATATATACTGTTATTTTAATTCTGCTATTTTTTTAAATATCCTTTGCTGCTTATGTTTCGTTTAAAAATAAATAAATAATAAATAGACAATTTATAGGCTACACAAGTTAACCATTAAAACTGCTAAAATCCTGTTGCTCACTTGGACAGAAAGCAAAAGTAACCATGAGGGCATAGTGAGGGCTCATTTAAAGTTCCCTGTGTTTTTACAGTAGGCTACATAAACTTTCTCATAAATTAAGTTAATTTTATCTAAAGGCTAATGTACTGAGACAATATAATTAACGCAGCGGTATAATGTTATTTAGTCATTATATTTCCGTTCTCATAATGGAGGTTGTTTCGGGCGTGATGCGTGCGCGAGCGTGTGCTTCATTAGCGTTTATAAGCTGAATGTTAATCAGGTGCAGTTCCTGTCTCCAAGGTAACCGCGCTGCCGCTAGCATGTGCGAACGCGACGGTGTGCGCGCGCGGAGCGCTGAGCGCGGTATTTGCATGCGCTGACATCTCCACCCTTGCAGAAGAGGTGTGTGTGGGTGTGTGTGTGTGTGTGTGTGTGTGTGTGCATGAATGCCGACACACTCCCAGTCCATCTGCCTGTTTGCTTTTTAGCGTGTTTATGTTTTTTTTTGTTTTTTTTTCGTTTCACAGACGCTCTTCTTTGTACGACGGTAGGCTATACAATGTTGTTAGGACCTTTCCCTGTGTTATACATTGAGTTGCCAGATATTTTCATATTATCATAATGAGAAGTGATTATACAGTAACCAGACACTCCCTTGGTTCAAGAAGTAGGCTATATCTTCTAGTCTTTTTCATTTTAAGCATGTAGGATATATATATATATATATACAAAGAGTTTTGAGTCATGAGCCAAACCAACCAACTTTTGAATCATTGTGCAAAAAGGTACGTAAAAAAATCAGACAAAAAGACAAAGTGTGTACTTATTTATGAACACTGCTAATGGCGTAACTGAAATATGGTACAATACAAAACTTTTAAAATAAAGGGATAGTTCACTAAAAAAAATGAAAGTTACCTCATTATTTACTCACCCTCAAGCCATCCTAGCACATGACTTTTTTTTTCAGACGAATACAATCTGAGTTATATTACAAAAGTATCCTGGCACTTCCTTTACGATGGCAGTAAATGGCTGTTGAGATTTGGAAGTCCAATAAAGTGCATCTGTCCATCATAAAAAGTGCTCCACATGGCTCCAGAATGTCCGTATTTGAAACTATATAAACAGTAATCTCTAGCTTCCGCTATAACTGTCTTATGCACTTTCATGAGAGAGTGGCGTTTCAGCAGATGATATAGGATGTAGGTGTAGTGTAAGCTCTGGTGAGAACATGCTAGTCTTGTGAGAACCCAGTTTTGTTTACAGCAAAGGAAAACCAGTCTCCTCTTGGCTTATATCGAAATTTAAACTCTTCTCAGCAGAGCTTACACTATCCACTGGAATGCCACTCTCTTATGAACACGCGTACGACAGTTAGCAGATGCTACAGGGTTTTTTTGTTGTTGTTTTTTTATACAACTCTAATTGTATTCATCTGAAAGAAGAAAGTCATATACACCTATATAGCTTGAGGCTGAGTAAATGACTAAATAATTATGCAGTAATAATTTCTGCCTGAATTATTCGCAGCCACCATTTTACAATAATAGTGTTTAAAGAATAATGCTGTAGTGAAAAAATGCTGGTAATACTTAACACACGCTCATAGTTTAGATTACAAAACCACATCTGGTCTCATACGGATGATCACATATCATCTAGCAGCAGGAGGTCAAATATTGCATTCAAATCTCAAATCAGATGCAAAATTTCCACATACACATATGGTCGTATGGTCCACACTGCTCTGGTAATACTCTACACTGAAAATGAATAACTTCCGGTCTGTTGATAGTCAAAGATAGTAGACAATCTCTGAAGATAGTGGACAATATTTTCGACATTTGCATACGATTGTTTCATTTCGCCCCCTAGTGGTAGTTGTACAGAACTTTCTCATTGGGCTAATCAACATACATGCTAAATATATAATAATTGTTTCTGTCATAATTAATGTTTCCAGAATAACATTAAAGTGGAAAAATACCGGTAATTCTCGCCTCATGGTCAAAGGCCGTTTTAGAATTAGAATGATTTTAGAAATTTTATAGCTCTAGTTATCATTATAGTTATCATTCTTGGTGTGAACAGGCATTTAGTCAGTGATTTAAAGTAATATATTTTTAATTTGCTGTGAATCTGAGGAGGATTTGGCTATTAAACCCCAACTGTGACTTCTGAAGGAAATACGCATTTTAATATGCTATCTATACGCCAAAGTTAGTTCATCTGTATAGAAAACCAATAGGATTTTACTTCTTCACTTCTTAGCTTCTGCTCTGAAGTTTCTGAATTGGGCTGTTTTTGTTTTAGGGAGTGTTTGTTCCAGTCATGTTTCTAGCTCAGGCTTGTGTTTTTGTGCGAGTGCCAGTGTTCTCGAGTCGTGTTGCCCAGCTGCAGGGCTGATCGCTGGCATTGGGGAAAAAAAAATCAGATAAATAGCATAGGAAGTGAGTGGCAGCTCAAATGCCCTGCCCCTTCCTGCCGGTTCGGCACCGTCCCTTACCGCAAGGGTCAGGATATTTCCTCCCTTTGTGTGCGCTCCTGAAGGGGGCCAAAACGTCCGTCAGCCAACACACTCACGTTTGAGCACTCGGAGGTCTGGACTCTCTAAAATGTCACCCTTTATTTTGTCTGGATACTCTGCTGTTGCTAAGCATGAGGTCATCGCGCCACTCCAAAAGCTCTATCATGTCATAGTTGAGTCAAAGCGAAGGTTCTATCGATATGCAATAAATCCAGCCTGGTTTTTGGCACCTGTCTGTACAATAAATATTCAGTAATATTTCTATATGGGTGTGTACAGGAGCCAGTTGAGATCGACATGTGACTGTATTCAAATGATGAGGTTGGAAATTAAACAAAAGTAGGAAAACATGAGCTAATACAGTACCAGGGGTGACAGTTCCCATTGACATCTCTATTCAATTTTGTAATGATATTGTTGCTGATGCAATTCATACTGACAGGTCTGTAAGACTGTGCTCATAGGACCAGGTAAAAACTGCAGAGAATAAACACAACAGGAGTTTTTTGCATCAGAAATGCATCGGCTTCTGCTAGAAGAACATTTACATGCAGCTTTGTTTGTCAGAAAAGAAAAGCGTTCACGAGACAGAGAGGCAGACAGACATGCCGAAAGCCCACCCTGTGCCCCACCGTCTCAACAGCGCCAGAGAGAAAGGAAGACAAAGACTTGTATGAGAGGAGCAGCAGTCTAGAGGCTTCTCCAGAGTGTCTGGGAAAACAGGCTTACAAGCAAACTCTACCGAACCACATTCAGATATTAGGACAAATATGTATTTTGCATGCCTATAAACATTGATTCAAACCATCCACTATAGAGGAGCAGAGTTTAATATGCTCACACAGGTGTCTTTAAGCTGTAGGCCAAATAAATCTATCTGAAATCTGATCTGAAATATGCCTCTAAATGCTACCCCAGAACATCTTTGATTTACTATTTTACCCCCAATCCTATTGAGGTTTAAAGCTTTATCTCTATAGGCATGTGGTTCTCAACTGGTGGGTTGCAAATCAAAAATGTTGCTCACAAAGAGCAGAAGAAAATGATCCTAAGTGTAAATAATAAAATGTGGTTAACGATATTATCATGCATAGTCATGAAAGCAAAGTAAATAGGTGTGTCATCTTTTAAAGGGGAGAAAATGCTACCAAAATCGATCAGTTGTCAGTTTTTCTATTCAGCTTATGTCTTTTAAATAATTTTGAATATAGTTGGGCCAAATTTTGCATTGGTCACCATTTTATGTTCAAGGTAATCCTGCAGTAAAACCAGTTTTCTGCTAAACTCAGTGATATTTTAGTGTAATTAATAGTTTTTATAATGTTATAATTGATAATTTTGTATAGGAATATTGTCACGTGTATTTGTTTTCATTTTCATTTTTAAAAGTTTTAGTATATGTGACCCTGGACCACAAAACCAGTATAGCACAGGTATATTTGTAGCAATAGCCAAAAATACATTGCATCGGTCAAAATAATCGATTTTTCTTTCATGCCAAAAATCATTGGGATATAAAGGAAAGATCACGTTCCATGTAAATTTCCTGCTGTAACTTAATTTTTGATTAGTAATATGCATTGCCAAGTAGTTGGACAACTTTAAAGGCGATTTTCTCAATAATATATAATATATTTTTTTTGCACCCCCAGAGTCCAGATTTTCAAATAGTTGTATCTCGGCCATTGTCCTAACAAACCATACATCAATGGAAATCAATATTTCTAATAATTGACTCTGTTTCTTGGTCCAGGGTCACATATTTTGGTGTGTTTTTGTCATTTTTGATTTTTTAGGTTTTGTTAATTTTTATTTTGGATTTTATTTGTAGTTACTTTAATACTGAAACTAAAGGAAAATGAAAAATGTTGCCTGACAACTCTTTAACCTTTTTTTTAATATATAATATTTTAATCGTTTCCATTATGGCTTATTTTATTTCAAGAAACAAACATGTTAACTGTTTAAGTTTTAGTTAGACCTGCCCCTGTTTCTCCTGCTCTCTTGTGTGCGAAAGTGAAAAGAAACGGCAGGAACTTGGGCGTAGGGGGCGGGCTCAAGGGGGCAGGGGTTTGCACTGGGGTTCGAGGCGATAGAAAAGAAGAGGGACGGCGCGTAAAGAAAGGACGCGGGGTGGCCTGTGCGATGACATCATCTCTAATTTGCATAAAACTCAGTCTGAAAGCTGATTGGTCGCGGGCGGGAGAGACCGAAGCCGCTCGCCCTTTTTTAATCCTTTTCAATGCTAGTGTGTGCGCGTGCGTGCGCGGATCGCCGAGCGCTCTTTCATTCTCTGCTGCCGAGAGAAGCGCATCTCTTTTATCGCCGGTAGACAGTCAGTCAGCTCCAAACTGCCTCCGTCAGAGCTTCAGTCTTCTGGTTTTTATCTCAACATTTGTTGCTGGTTTTTCTCGAATCGCAGTGTTGCCCGCCGGTTCCGCTTGGAAGAAGAAGAAAAACGGGAGGAGACGCGAGTACCGACTGGGCGTTGCTGGAGGAAAAGCGCTAGACTCGGTAAGACTAGCTGTGTGCCGATCCCTGAAAGAACCGGCGATTCATTAAAAGCGTTTTTCACTGTCACAACTAATTAAACGAAAGAATTAATTCCAATGCCAGTTTAAGAAATGCTTTTCATTCAACAGAATGATTTACGACGGCATGCATTGATATGTAAATGAATATTTATGAGTTCTGGTTCACATCGGTCATTATAATGGAAGTACGGGTGGAATTAATGAGATCATCAATCATAGGCTTAAATCTACCACGCGCAACCGGTTTAGTTGTTTTGCGGTTTTTACTGCTTGTTAGCCGGCATAGATTGTCTCCTTTTATTCCGTGTTGCCTTGTTCATCCTTTGAGTCCGTTTCAATGGTGGATGTCTGGGCGGTGACGGCAAACCCACTCGTAACTGTGAGCAAATTTAACCACGGACAGTCGTTCAGAAAACACATATAGCTCTGACAGATGAAAGAGAAGAAATTATAATACAGTTTTCTACATGCGGCGTGTTTTGTGTGTTTCGCAGCTGTGAAACTTTTCGCTCGTCCTTTGGCTCGAGTCTTTTGTTCTGCGCCTCCTCCACCCGCCCGCTCCACATTCAGTACATCCACCCGCCCGCTCCACATTCAATACATCCACCCGCCCGGTTCGTATAATATATGCACCCTTTCGGTCCATACAACATTGACCCGGTCTATTGTTTGGTCTATAATATATAAAACCCACCGCGGTCCTAATACAATGTATAGTGACTACATTGTACTAGATCGTATTGGCCAAATATCAGATTGTAATATATAAAATTTAATCTTCTACTCAGTCCAAATATATGAGTATCTGTTTTTTAAGAAGTTAGAAGCGTTATTAAGGCTGATGTCGACGTGATACCGCAGGAATTAATTAAAGGACCCAACCTGCCAGAATACACGCCCGCCGGTGCAGTTCATCTGTCCAAACCCTGTCCATTTCTAAGAGATACAGACCAGTTAACAACCAGCAACTCAATATCATTCAATGTCTACTGTGAAGTATTGATGCTTCTCCATATAAAAAGCAACATGGGCGATTGATTAATCTGACTGGATTTTTAGTCATGTGCTTTGAGTTTAGAGAGGATCCTGGGTGAACTCTATTCAAAGGGCCTGTGGGGACATTTTGATTAGTTTTATGTTGGTATTTGCTGCTTCTCGTGGTTTAGGGACAATGAAAATCAACAGGGTGGTTTTTTGGCTTTCTCCCTGTGCAACTGGAGTCAAAATGATGCGTTTCGCAGCAGGTGCGGCTTGGTTTGGCTTCTTCTGCTGCTAAATTTTGGCTTTGCAAGTCAGTTCATCCTATTGTCTTGCTTAGTTCACTTCTCTTTTCTCGGCAAACAAAAGGTTTAAGACAGACGCCTCAACCCCCTGCGGCCAGCATCTCAGCGCTCCAGTGAGGCTTCATCAGATCTGTCTCTTCTGCTTTTGTTTGGTATATTGTGTATAATTATGGAATGAATTAAATATTACATTTATATGTATAAATGAGAGATCATTTTAGTAATACAGACTATTTTAAGATGTCGTAATATGCGAGTCACTGCTAAAGGTCATAGTGAACAATTGTCTCTAATTATTTCAGATCCATTTTTGTTTGACTGTCATTGTTCTGTCATATTATGATCCCGATACAATGCTGTAGCTGTCTAACTCCAGCCTACAGGGATTATGCTCTTGGAGGGAGGCATTGCCAGCAATTACAAATGTGTCATGGCATGATGGGTAGTGACTGTATGAGGAATGGGGGTGGGACTCGCTTGAGAAAAAATTACAGCAGATGACATCAAAAAGGTCAAGTTCTTGTTTATGATTATCTGAAGAGACATAAGAGAATGTAACTATGCATTATTTGGCCCACCAACATTAGCTTGCTCACTTTACGCTCTTAAAAGTAACACACATTTATTTTTATTTATTTTTGTTGTTGTTGTTGATATATTGGCATTGTCGGTTCCATGAAGAACTTTTATCATCCATGGAATCTTTTAGTAGGGCAAAAGTTCTGTATAATAAAAAAAAAAAAGTTTATTTGGCTTTTTTAAATGTTCTTGACACTAAGGAAAAAATGGTTCTTTAAGAACTTTTCACTGAAAGTTTCTTTGAGGAGCCAAAATGGTTCTTCTGTTGCATCGCTATAAAACCTCCCATTGGGAACCTTCATTTTTTAAAAGCGCAGAGAATGTTGTTGTCCCAAGATGCAGTTGCAGTGGTTTTCCTGTGTCATCTGTCATTTTCTGATAATTCTCTCATATTGAAGCACTCATTTCTCTGGTATAGATAGCACCCTGGGGGCTGAGCAGCTGTTGCAGTGGACAGTTGGCTCAGTTAGGATGGGATATTGTGTTGCAGCTGTGGTAATTTGAAGGGTTGGTTGCATTCTGAGTTCTTTTTATGGGGAGTGTTTTGTGGTTACACTTCAGCTTTCTGTAAACACGTCTGCTGTGCAGTTGTAGCAGTCTTGCCACGTTAATCTCCATCTGGAGCAACATTATATCAGAGCAGACATGCAGTCCTATCTTGGTGCATTTTGGTTCAGTATCCTTTGTTCCAGTCTTGGCAGATGTCACTCAGTGAATGGTGTCTTTGAGACGGCATCGGGTGCTGCAGTTTACTGATGGATGTATTGACCTGCTGTTTTTGAAAAGGTTAAAGTTCACATACTTTGAGAATCCTTGCAGTGTCTGAATTCCATATTAAAATAATCTGTCCTAAAAACTAGGTGTCTTACTGCCGCAGGCCTCCATGCAATGAAAAATGCCAACCTATTTTACGAAGGCATGAGACAAATTTTCTCTCAGTACCAACCTCAAGGTGTTATAAAATCTGCAGTTTGTCAGCAGTTTAAGATGCATCCAAACTCCCAATAGAAGTAAAAGTGAACTAGATTCTTACATTTCCCAAAGAAAAACTTGTGTGTTGCTATGCAGATGCTGAAGTGTTCTGAGTGGTTTTCAATGGTTGCTTACTATCCATCCAAAGTCTCTGTGTCATTTTGGTCATTTTGGACTTAATAACAGTAATCTCACTTGTCTCATTCACAAGGGATCTCAGTGTCTCAAGCTTTGCTCAGATTTGCTCATTCATTCATTCATTCATTCATTCATTCATTTGACATGAATTCTCATATTTCAAGATCAATTGATCAAAACTGTCCATGTTTTTTTGCCTCTACAATTCTTACTGTACTCCAGAAATAGCCTTAATAATTTATCTTGAAAAAGAGAAATTTGAGACATTAAACAATTTATTGCACTCTGAGCAATATAAATTTACTCTGGGACATTATTATTTAGTAGATTCTTCATCTAAAGCTGCTGAACAGCAGCACAGTTACTGTCTCTTTTGTGCAACCTGGGGTTGAATACTTTCGCTCTGAGTCACAGCAGTGGAAAGACAATCACTTCTGCGAGAGTTTGAACCTACAACCTTTGGATTGCCAGTTTAGATCCCCAACCATAACCATCTAATACAAATATTTGGTTGTATATAAGTTTAATGGGGTCATGTAGATTCGCTCTTCACCAATGGGCACATTATGAAGTTTTCTGTTGAGTCAGAACAGAGGCTCAAAGTCCATCTGGAAGGTGCTGGTCAGCTGTGAGCAGAAGGGCAATCCTCTTATAGGTACAGTCATTTCCTGTGGAGTGTGTGTGTATGTCACTTCCTCCTGTTCGCTGAAGGGCATGTTTATTGTCTGCTGCAGATGACGTTTGTGGCCATGCTGTCACAAACAAACACACACTATCAGATGTCATTGATCAAACCCCACCATCTGGTTTTTATCAGTGGTTATGTAATTTGACTCTTTAGCTTTTTTGTGCTCCCAGTAGATAATAGAATCAAGCAGCTCCTCGAATTACAAATTAGTTAAAATGCCCCTTTATGCCCAAAACCTCCCAATTTCTGTGTGCCCACATGCTCTGCTAATGCACTGCTCTACTTTCCCATCTGTGCTGCAACCCCTGCACTTTCTCTCGATGATCAATATCCGTCTTATCTCATCTCATCTCACCATTTCTCCTCTTACTCTCTTGGCCAGGTGGCATGGCATGCTGGCTGGCGCCTATATCTGGCCCGTGTCCTGTGTGCATCCTGTTCTGCGGGTGTCCATCGGAGGATCGCACAGGATTAGCATCATGCTTTGTCCCAAGTTAACGAGCTCTGTCATGTGTTAATCTCCCTGTCCCCAGGGGACCATGTTGGTCTGCTGCTGGTTGTGATGTGTCCTGCTTCTGTTCACTGAGCAAATAGAGGTGCTGGTACCAGTTCTTTCAGTTGTGATTTGACACTGCTTTATTGCATTTAAGCAAATTATGGTGTTGTTTTCGGGACCATTTACACCTGATGTGCTCTTGTGTTCACAAACCACTAGACGAGGGGTGCCCGATCCTGATCTTCCTTGTTTTAGTTCAGATCTAGCCATGAACAAACACCCCTGAACCAGCTCATTAAGATCTTTGGAAGAACTTGATCATTACAGACTGTTGTGCTGGAGCAGGGCTGGAACTGAACTCTGCAAATAGGTAGATCTTCAGGAACAGGATTGGGCACCCCTGCACTAGATGAACCGCATTAAGATGAAACAGAATGTGTGACATTAATTCAGATTTTGTGGTGGTAATTTCCAGAACTTTGTGGAAAATGTTCATTTTTTTAAAAAACAAAACACATCTGCCATGTTATGTATGAAACTAGATATACAATAGTTATACATTACAGACATAAAATCTGCAGAAAGATTATGTTAGTTTGCAAATTTTTGGTCATGCCTTATCACATTGACATGTCAATGATTTTTAGTACTGCACTTTTAATTTTGTTTATATGGTGAATTATGCACAATGCAAAAAATGCAAATGTTTTACAAGTTTCTTGGAAAAGCTAAAAATGTTCTGAGCAAACTCAAAGTTTAATTGGGGGAAGGCAAATGTTTTGGAAGTGAGTGTAAAAGTTTTGTGAGGGAACACAGTTTCTTGGGGAAGTCAAATGTTTCATGAGCGAACACAAAGTTTATTGGAGGAAGTCAAAAGATTTGCAAGCAAATGTAAAATTTTATTTTTATTTTTTAGGGCAAACATTTTGCAAAAGAGCACAAAGTTTCTTGAGGGAAAGCAAAAGTACTACAAAAGAGCTTTTTATTGAGTGAATGCAAATTTTCTTGGGGGAAGGCAAACATTTTGCATGAAAGCTCAATAGATTTTTCCATCACCATTAGACAGAACACAAGTATGCGTCCAGTGCAAATGGCCCCTAAGCATTCTTGTGTAGGTCACTAATCTGTTGCATCCCAGACAGTTGTCAAGTGTCTCCTGGAGTAGCATATGTTCTAGAAAACTTATATAAATCTTCCTTACATTACAAGGATTACCTCCTCATCACCTGGATGATGTCCAGGTATCTGCCACACAAGCTCTTGGCGCCTTGGGCAGAAATAAAACTTCTTCAATCACAGCTAGTGTATTCTCAGTTTACCACTGGATTTGTTTCCGTCATCGCCCTGAGGGTAATGGTCTCAGAGCGGTTTCTTACAGCCTGACGTCACTACCTTCCTTTCCCCGCTCTGCTTGTCCCCTCTACAGATTTTTCTGTAGAATGGGCCAATTTGTTTGTTTTTGTGAGTTGGACAGAGCGGCTTCCCGACCTTTGGCCAAGGGTGTTTTGGGAATGCGCTGGCCACGATCACAATCTCGACAGCGGGGGCACTAAAGTGGCTTTTGTTAGCTTGGACAGCAGCGGTCCTGTCATGTGCCTCCATGTGTGTCTATCCTCTTTTCACTCCTCTGCGAGGGCCGCCACCCCAACAATCCCTTCTTTGGTGACTTGTTTCATTGCAATGCGCCTCGGGCCGGTCGACTTCATCTCGGCGTGTGTGTTCTGTATAATGGGCCATTCAGAGAGTCATGAGATTGGCAGATAGAGAGTGGACCAGTATCTCCGCACAGATGTGTCTAAGACGCTGTCCGCTCTTGAGTGCTATTATGTAATTTTGTTTGTGTTATGGACACCAGAGGCCAATGGGCTATTCATGGACTCATGAAAGCGGTTCTGTGACGCAGGCCCCAGTCACACCTTCAGTGTTTCACTGCTGTTGAGAAGGCTAGCATTATATGATGAATAGAGGATTTGAAGTACATTTTGTGATTAATTTTCGTACTGTAGACTGCATTGTTACTGATATTGATATTGCTAAAAACATAACTTGTACACATTTTAAGGCAAGACACTACAGGCAAAAGCATTTAATAATTCTTAAATTTAGCCTAGCCTACATAAAAAAAAAAATACATTTTTTTAAAAATGGAGAAAGATTGTTAGTAATGATTCGAATGAGCCTTTTTATAAAAAGATGTGCTAGCATTTGAAAAAGTAAACAAAAGACTCTTAAATAACTGATAGTAAGTCACACTATCAATTTAAATAGCATTTATCATTGAAATACCTTTGATATTCACCACTAATGTGCCCTACAAATCAATTCATAGTTGTATTTGGTTCCTCACTAATGTGGTTTATAATGGATTTTATTATCTTATGGACCTGAGGTGAGGTTTATTCTTGTTTTATTCTGAGGGTTGGGAATCAGGTGCCTCAAACTCGTTGACATTTTCCCCTGAAGAGCTGCAGAGCAGCGTGTTTCTTCCTCAACCAGCAAACTGTGAGTCCCAGTGGCCCTCTCGTTGTGGTGGTGGTCATCGCTGAATAGATCCAGTGTTCACTTGTTTTAGAGTGAGAGACGGGGGTGGAGGGAGATTTCTGCAGCCTCCAGAGGGTACAAGCAAAAGGGGGGTGTGGAAGGGTGCATAACGATGTTTCATTTCAATGTGCCTCAGGCTTTTGCCGCTCAGTGTATTTAGGTAGTTTAAAATGTATGTTTTTGAATTGCGTATAAAATTTAATTCAGATTACAGATTAATGTGTAATCCAAGATTAATGTGATGCATATCAGACATGCATAAATATAAATACTGAATAAATATTGTTTGAGTGTGCATCTCTGCGGAGGCACAATGGAGTATTGGCCAGACAGACTTAATATGTGAAATCTTAAACTGTAACAAATTTCCGCTAATTAGTCAGTCCTCTGACCAAATGCCAAATCAGAGGCCAATAACAGCATCCACAGTGCATGCAAACAGCCTGGGAGAAGCCACGCAATTCATGCAGCATCTCTGTGGTGTGCAAATTTGCACTTCCTCCCAGCACAATCTCTCCATTGATTGCAATTTAGAGG
>JAUZSZ010000083.1:1280666-1292881 GCA_034780575.1 Labeobarbus marequensis | reverse complement strand
TTTATTTTGTACTGTTCTCTGAGGTCCACTTATAATGTTATCAAGATTTTTACATCAAAAAACATCATAATTTAGAATAAGTTATTTTCTGTCCTGTTTTTAACCCCTGTCATCAGAACGCTCTGTTTGAATAAGCGTGGCAGAGGAAGAAAATGCCGACTGCTATGATTGGCAGAAATGCATAAATAACTCAAAACATATCAAACAATCTGTAAGAAGAAACAAAGCAATAGTGACCAATAAAAACAGTTACTTTGCGACATTACTGTCGGATCCAATATATACTTCAGTATAAGCTGTTTTTAGACTAATGACAAAGTTTTGATTTTTGAAACATACAGAATGTTTTTATAGTACAATGACCTCAAAAGATCTAAATAATTTTGGTCTCTCAGTTCATGACCCCTTTAAGTCATCTCTGTGTGTGTCAGTGTCCAGCAGAGAGCTACAGTGCTCCATGTGGCCTGTGGGGGCGCTGCATCCAGTGCAGGCTCAACTGGAGCGTTTTGAGGCGGGACCAGGCTGTGCAGCCAGAGAGGGCGGAGCTAAAGAGACCCATGTGATTTCTGTGGGCAAAGCCTCCAACAAACAAGTATGAGATGTTTGCCTGCTCGTATTTGTCCAGTTAGTGTCCAAACATCACATTTGGGTGTCCTGTCTGCAGGTAACCGTGGTGTTAAGACCTTTGACCATCTCTCGGCCCATCAACCGGCCGGTGATTCTGGTGCTGAGCTCCCAGAATACCGTACATTGGGTGTTGGAAAATGAGGGACTGTCGCACAACATCAACGTGCTGGTTCAGGTGTGATGTTGCTTATCGTCCCACACTGACTCACTGATCTGACTATTTAATTTAGTTTTTTTAAAAGAACACTTCACTCAAAAATAAAAAATTACTCCCGCTCATTTCAAGATGTAGATGAGTTTTTTTTATTTATGGGAACAGATTTGGAGATGTTGCATTATATCACCTGCTCAGGAACGGATCATCTGCAGTGAATGGGTGCCGTCTGATTGAGAGTCCAAACAGCTGATTAAAAATAAACAAAATTTATATTTTTAACTTTGCTCCTGGCCAAAATACTAGTCCATAATCCATAATAAGGTTTCCTGCAGTGAAAAAGTCCATCCCTTGTTGTCCTCTCACTTCAAACCAAACCCACCCACATCTGTGCAGATTTATCTCCTGATTCAGATGAGACAACGTTTTCATTGGAGAAAGCAATATTATGGATAGTAGTTTAGCTGGAAGCAGCAGTTTGAAGTTTTAAAAAAAAATGTTGTGATGGATTGGTTTCTTGCAAACACTTTTGGCTTCACAAGGTGTTAATTGCTGGACTGGAGTTGTGTGGATTACCTGTGGATTATTGTGATGTTTTTATCAGCTGTTTGAATTCTCACTCTGACGGCACCCATTCACTGCAGAGGATTCATGTGATGTTAATGGTAAATGACTCCAAATCTGTTCCCATTAAAAAACAAACTCTTCTGCTTTTTGGATGACACTTTTTGTTTATTAATGTGAAGCTGCTTTGAAATTATTTATATTGCATAAAAAAACTATAGGAATAAATGTGACTTAATTGTGTCACTTTGCATTACATTTCGCTTCTCAATTCTCAAACTTATGTGAAACTGGATTTTTTGACTGGTTAGCAAGTATTGCAGTTTTCCAGGCAGTAATAGATAAACTCTATGTAGTTTTGTGAAATTTTGCAACTTTGGGGGCCACTAGAGTTAAATAAGTGGAATTCACTGTGGTAAATATATGCTAACTGTGGTGAGTACAGTCTACAGCTCTACACATGCATTTGTTGCTGCCGAAAAGCAATTCGTATTTTTTGCGCACATTTGTATCCACTCACCAAACTTATACTTGCCAGAACAGACATTTGGGCGGGAACACGGGAAAGAAAGATGCCATTCGGTTAATGATGTTGAAACTGGTATTTTACTTTAAAAATAAACTTCTATACAGTTGCCTTAATCAGAAAAACATTTAATCTAAGCATTCACCTGCTCTCCCAGGTGTCTCCCAACTCCACGGCTGTCTCTTCGAGCTTGTCCATCCGCGTGACGAAGGTTCCTTCTCTGCCACAGCGGCCACGAGTCCTGCTTCGCTGGATCCTCCAGCGTCACGCCACCGTCTCGTCACTCACGCACACTGTCCGCGCGAACCACGTTTACCTCCGTCTGGGAGAGGGTAAAAACACATACACATCCTTTTATTTAAATTGTATGAAAATTGGCGTGTGCTTTATTTTGTCTTCATTTTCACTCCCTCTGGACTCCAGATGCCAACATGCCGAGTGAGTGCCGCCTACGGTCTCCGTTTCTGTCTCAGAACTATCTGGCCTCAGAGCTGCAGGAGCAGGAGGTTCACGGCTGCGTCCCGTCAGACCAGCCCGCGGAGACGGAGGTCCACATCATCCGCCTCTGGTCCTCAGGATCTGGCCTGTGCGGGTGAGTCAAGCTCTCAAATCTGAGTGGAACATCTCAAACTGAGATGAGAAGCGGAAACTGAGTGCATCAGGTTCAGTAAGACTGACAAACAGAGATTCAAGTGTGAATTTAAAAGTTTTCAAAAAAGTTTTTGAACTGGAAACATTTCTTTAAGCACTTTACATGAACATGTACATAAAATTATGCATTTTTTTACACAAAAATATTGCAGAAAAAAATGTAAAATTAACATTTTACTACTAGTAATTTTTAAACTAGTAAAAGTTTTTTTTTTTTTTTTTTAATTAGTAGTCATAAAAATGTGCATAATAAATAAAAAGGAAAAAAGGAGAAAAAGAAAGAAATTAAAATTGACAAAATAGATACATTATTTAAAGGGGTCATGACATGAGAAATCAAATTTGCCTTGATGTTTTGGTTTTTGTACTATTAAAACATCCTGCAAGTTTCATATCTTAAAATGTCCTCCTCATTATAAACAAGGCATTTATTTAATCAAGCCCCCAAAATGGCTCATTTTAGATCTGAGGAGCAAGGTGACATCTCCTCGACGCAGTCGTTTGCATAAACACTGCCTCCAGAGCAAGGCATCGACGAATAGTCCTCTTCTCACCATAGGCTCCGCCCCAATGGCATTCAGGCGCTAATGGCTGACACTTGATTACATGTCTGAGGATTGATCTGAGAATTTTGTTTTGTAAACAAGGCAGTGTCATGGAGAGTTCACAAAGAAACATTTGTTGATAGATGAAGCGGTACTAGATCTGACTGCAGCTGCATCACACACCGTAAGTAACTGGACCAGTTTATTTTGGTCATGTTTACAAAACACATATGCAATAGCGAGGGGGCGTTGATACTGTTTCCTTTGCAATGACGTTAGCCAATCAAAACAGTAGCCGATTACTGAGGAAGCCTTAAATGACACGCCCCTTAAAAACAAGTCATTTTAGAGAGAGGTTCAGAATGAGGGTTAAAAATAATTTGTCCACACACACACACACACACACAAACACATTATATATATATATATATATATATATATATATATATAATTTTTGTTTGTTTGTTTTTTTGGCAAAAACAAGATGTAAAAATGCCATAAAACATAAATCTAATTATAAAATAGTTCATATTAATGTTTTAATTAAATAATCTAATAATGTAACATGACATAAACATTTCAAACTGCATAAAAAGTATGTAATTATTAAATTCAAAATGTTTTTTATTATTTATAAACTATTTAAAAAGTAGAAGTAATAAAAAGTTAAAATAAATAAAAGGTAAGAAAATTATAGTAATTGATCAATTTATTAAACTTAAAGATTGAAAGGAAAATACATGCATAAAGGCATGCATAAACAGGACAATAAAACAAAATAAAGAATGTTTTAATAAAATAATCCATGTAATACATTGCCTTTCTGTTCATTTAAAAAAAAATACAAGTTTTATTTTTCTATATTTAAACTTTCTGATTCCATACCAGACCTCCATAATAAGACCATTGCTGTTTTCTATTATTATTTAACATATTTACAATGATTGTCTGTCACAATTGACAGCACACCACAGATACTGTGAAAAATAAAATAATGAATGTTAAAGGGTTAGTTCACACAAAAATGAAAATTAGCCCATGTTTTACTCACACTCAAGGTATCCTAGGTGTATATGACTTTCTTCTTTCGGACAAATCCAATCGGAGTAATATTCAAAATTGCCCTGGCTCTTTCAAGCTCTATAATGGCATGGGTGGGTTTTTTTGTTCAACAGTCCAAAAGTAGTCAAATAAACCGCATGCATCCATATTAAAATGCCCATCACGTGGTTCCTGTCAGACTTTGTCTCTCTGTACTTTGTTTCCCCTCCTCTCGTGCCCTTGTTTGGTCTTCCTGTTCCTGTCCTTGTTTTGTCTTCATTAGTTCATTAGTCCATTAGTCCCCAGCCCTGTGTTGTTAATTATCTAGTTAAGTCTCCCCTTTATAAGCCCTGTGTTTCCCTGCCTCTGTGTCTGGCCTGATCGTCTTCGTGTGTTTATTATAACAAACTTACGAATCGTTGGAGACATGGAAGTAACATATAATGATGATAAAGTCTGATTTATTGAAGAAGTTCCTTGCCTCCTCGTCCCTGTTCCTACATGAGTGTGACAGTTCCAGGGGGAGAATAAAGGCCTCCCGTAGCGAACTGATGCGTTTTTGTAATACAAATATTCATATTTACAACTATATAAACAGTTTTATGTAACTTCCGGTAATGTCGTAACATGCCATTATAGAGCTTGAAAGAGCCAGGACAATTTATTACTATTACTCTGATTAGATTTGTCTGAAATGAGAAAGTTATATACACCTAGGATGCCTTAAGGGTGAGTAAAACAGGGGCTAATTTTCATTTTTGGGTGAACTATAACCCTTTAAAGTCGGCATGAAACGGAAGTTGAGATTATCCTTTTTTCCTTGTTGTGACGTATATCCGAGTGAAACAGGAAAAAAAATGTAGGACGGGGCTTGATTTCGCCCTTCGGTAATTGATTGGATCGTTGCAAGATGGGCGTTGCTAACAAAATAGAGGCAGATTTGAATGCCAGTTTGCGCTCAATTGTGGAGGATTACTCTCCACCGGACTCACCGCCGGCAATCTCACATGAAGGATTTTTTATCGAGGAGCCCGACGACTACGAGAACGAGGTGGTAAATTGCTGCAATCTTCTCAGTGATATGTTTCTGAAGAGGCAGGGAGACAGACACCGATAGCCACGCCCTCGCGCCACCACATGTGACCGGAAGAGAAAATGAGTCGTTTTGAGGGGGAGGGGAGGTTTACATTTTTGATTAAAGATTATGAGGGCACATGAATTTGAAAAAAATAATGAAGTGCACGAATAAGGTATTTATAATAAAGACTACAGTATTCCATTAAAAAATAAGACTTGTCAATTTTGATTTCATGCCGACTTTAAAGTGTCTCTCTCGCTCTCTCAGCTCTCTGCAGGTGGAGGTGTCTGTCTCTCTGCTGCCTCCAGTGGCTCGTTCAGGCTACCACAGGATTGTCCTGATCCTCAGCAGTGTGTTTCCAGTCAACTGGGCTCTGGTGGCTCCAGATGTCAAAGGTCATGTCAGGGTCTATGTAAGTTACATTTGCATTTCTAACCAGTGTGCTTTTTTCTAAAAATCCTTTCTCAACTATGAACAGTTGTGCCTCCTTTCGTTCAGTCGTCTAACAGTGTGAGTCCGCTGTACCAAACTCAAACCTCCGGCTTTAGCATGACCAACACTGTGACCTCTGACCTCCTCTTCAAATCCGACCTTCTAGAATGGGCCAATCAGAATGGCTTTCCCAAAGTGACCTCATACACCGAGGCTGATCTGGCCAATCGCTTCATTGTCAGGCTAAGAGAAGGTGGAAAATGTTGATTTAACTTTTTTTTTTTTTTTTTTGAATATTTGATCAGATTGAAAATTTTTAGATAAGGTCATATTAAACTATTTAATACTACACTTTCATTAACTTTATTTTTTTATATTTTTTAAAAAAAGCATTC
The DNA here is from genome assembly GCA_034780575.1 of Labeobarbus marequensis. Lineage (NCBI taxonomy): Eukaryota > Metazoa > Chordata > Actinopteri > Cypriniformes > Cyprinidae > Labeobarbus > Labeobarbus marequensis. The sequence goes on along the minus strand of JAUZSZ010000083.1, from coordinate 1,286,868 downwards.
AGTAGATTAAGTTAAGATGTGGTCCTAGAAGTCAGCTGCCTATGGTAGACAGTGAGGTTCACTCCCTAGGGTTTGTAATGGAGTCATGTCTGTGGTTCAGGAGGGTCAGACACAGAACTGAGGTCTTCAGACGGACACATCATGACAGACAGTAGCAGGGAGGCACTCAGCTGCCACTGTGAGGGCGGAGCTCTTACCGTTACCGTGGAGACACAGATGCTACAGGTAACCAGTACTATTGCTTACTTAATGCTAATTAAAGTCATGTGTTTTTGTGGGTGCATTTTTGTAAAAGTGTGTGTGTGTATCTTTTTGAAAGAAATGAATAATTTTATTCATCAAAGATGCATTAAATTTATCATAAGTTACAGTTTTTCATAAGGCAGTTAAAGTTAAAGCTAAAGTTATTTAAGTATTATTGAGGTAATATAGTTTTTATATTTTTTAATTGATATATATGTATTCTGCTCTCTTTATCAAAGTATAATTTAGTAATTGTGTTCTTGTATTTAGTATTTTTTTAATGTGTTGTTTTTTTTTGTTTGTTTTGTTTTGTTTTTTATTTCCATATAGTTTTTATTAATTTTTATTTGAGTCTAAATGTTACGGAGCCCCTCAGGAGACATTTGCAAAAAATAAAAGACTTTCGCATGCTCACGAGACATTTTTTGCTAGATCACACGTTACAGTTTCCGGTGTGCATCACTTCTGCCATCTTACAAAGAAAGAAAGATTCACTGATTCGTTCGGTGCATCTGCATTAAAAGTTAACGATGTGATACATCGGTTTAAAAAGTGTGCATCGGCTACAAATTGGCATTTGTATCGCGATGCATCGTTTCTAACATGTTTGCACCAGTAAAAATGATTTATTTATATATAATTACTAGTGGATGCGCTACACTTTTATAGTTTAGAAAGTGACCAATAATCTGTGACCAATATTTTATATGTAGATTGATTTCTCCTCTCTAAATTGTTTCTCAAGCACGTTATGACGTATCACAACACAATGGAGACCTGAGGAAAAGTGGTGATTAAATAACCAAATCAGTCGGGGCTTAATGTCGATCATGGATCAAATCAAACAACCATGTCAAACAGCAAATGTATTTGTGCTGTTTAATTCATTTGAGACATTGTGTTTTCCTCTGTGCATAACAGACATGTGGCAGGTAAATTCTTCTTCTGTAAATGTTAGAATGTCATGCAGATATCTCAGTAAGATAATTTATGATTCGCTGTCTGTCTGAACCAAAGAAATAAAAGCGATCATATTATTTCCATTGCATCATATTGCATCGAATCGCATTGTTTTGAATATAATCAAATTGAAATCAGATTGCACTGCATTGTAATATGGGTGAATCAGATCGCATCACATTGGTAGCTGATTCATATGTATCTTTAATGTATTGCATCATTGGCAATGCTATTGAGGTGCGTATTGCAACGGCCTCAGTTATGAGATGCACATCCCTACAGAAAAGAAAACAAGATCATGGATGCGTATTTGAGATCTATTTCTTAAACTCGGCCTTCAATACTAAAACATTGTTTCTGTTCTTGCATTCCAACATGGATAAATCCTCACTGAGCGGCAGAAGAACAGCAGGCTATATTCCACCTGAACAATATAACATCTCAGGACTGTACATCTGTTCATAACTTCTCAAAACTTTTCAAATCTGTAAAATAGCACATTCATAATTCTATTTTCTCTCTATTTTGGACATAACTTCTCAAAACATTTCCACATAATTCTAGTTTATCTAGAAAGAGTTATGAATGTGCTATTTTACAGATCAAAAGTTTTGAGAAGTTATGTACAGATATACAGTCCTGAGAATTTTATGCATTGTTCACGTGGAATATAGTCTGAGGGGGAAAAGCTGTTCTTCTGCCACTCAGTGATGATTTATCTGTGTCGGAATGCAAGAACAGAAACAATGTTTTCATATTGAAGACCGAGTTTAAAATAGATCTCAATTAGACTAATTCATTCATTTTACTTTTCTTCTTTGTCAGATGGCAGAAGTGACACAACCAGAAACAGTAACGTGTGAGCTTGCAAAAAGTTTCTTGTGTGCACGTAAAATACGTTTTTTATTTTTTCAAATGTCCCTTTAGGGGCTCCATAAAAAGTAGTTATTTTAGCACATTTAAAATTAAGCTATGAAAAGAAATATTGTAAAATAAATGTAAAATGAAATGCCTATTTTTTATGACTTTACTTTTAGTTAATTATAATATCCCTGCATTAAATTCATTAAATTCAGCAGCACAACTGTTTTCAACATTGGCAGCAAATCAGCATATTAGAATGACTTCTGAAGGATCATGTGACACTGAAGACTGGAGTAATGATGCTGAAAATTCATTTTTTTTTGTCAGAAATTTTACAACATTCACAAAACAGTTCTTTTAAATTGTAATAGTATTTCACAATATTACTGAAGTTTTGATCAAATAAATGCAGTCTTGGTGAGCAGAAGCGACAAATATCTTACCAACCCCAAATGCCTGAAAAGGTGTTACATTATTCAATATTCTTTACATGTTCAAGTTTGATTCATTGAATTGTTTTTATACACAGATTTTTCCAGTGTCAGCAGTAACACTGCGAGATCACAACTGTCGTGGTGAGTTTAATGGAAGCCATTTCCTGTTGCTTTTCCCGGTCATTTCCTGCGGGACGGAGGGAGAAATGGATGAAGTGAATGGAAGAGTTCATTACACAAATACAGTGAGAGACACATTATTCAACACAATTATAAAATTAGTGTTTATAATCAATATAATCAGTGTACCTGATTGTTTTCAGCATAAAATTTTGTTATGCAACTGAAATTCTGTCATTCAGTGTAATTAAAACAAAGTTCAAAGAGTACCATAAAATGATAAAAAAATAGAATGGTCCTGTTGTGCAGTAATAAACCTGGCCTGGGTCACACCGTCTCACTATCACTGAAGATGAAAGCATAAAGTTGTCAGTGGTAACCATCCACCAAAAAAAGATGACCCGGGTCACACTGAACCAGATCCAGCAGAACAAACCACTAACAGGTTTGGTGATGGGAGCATCTTCAAAAGGCACAAAGGCGGAAGGCTCATTTACTACTGCTGTATATTTGAACTGTATTTTTAAGGTGTTCCTGTGGAAACGGAAACCATCCGAGGGTTTGAACAATGAGACAGGCGGGGAGGTGTTGGACGAGACCAGTCTGATAGCCATTCATGTGAGTGTTTCAAACCCTCAGTGTGTACTTTAGGCAGCATCTGAACTGTTATGGAAACTGGATACTCATATTTTACTGATTGAAACAATATATAACAATTCAGATTAAATCTCTTATTACTCACTAAGGCTGCATTTATTTGATCAACTATACAGGAAAAACAGTAATTTTGTGAAATATTTTTACAATTTAAAATCTAGTTTATGGTTTTAAGTGCCTCTAATAATCAAAAATAGTAGTTCAGAGTAAGCAAAACTTGCAAACAACCAACACCTAGCAGCAAATTCAACAAAAATAAAAAATTAAGGAAGTAGCATACAATAATTAAACATGAGTAATTAAGAACTAAAACTAAAATTGTACACTTTACTAGTCTCTTGGGAAAAAAGTAATCTGATTACGTAACTCTCGTTACTTGTAATGCGTTACCCACAACACTGGTCACATGATCCTTCAGAAATCATTCTAATATGCTGATTTTCTGCTCAAGAAACATTTCTAATTATTATCAGTGTTGAACTTCATTTTTAGAGTTCTTTGACGAACAGAAAGTTCACAAGAACTGCATTTATTTGAAATATTATCTTGTAGTATAAATGTCTTTACTGACACTTTTGAGCAATTTAATGCATCTTCGCTGAATAAAAGTTTGTAAATAACGTACATTTCTTTTCCTAACAGCCATTGCTCTAAACTGCCTGTGTGTCATGTGTGGCTCATTTTTTTCGTCTGGTTTCTCTCTGTTTAGATCAGCTGTGAATCATCTCTGATCACTCCTGCGAGTCCAACAGACGTGACTCCATCCTCCAGGCCTGAGGAGGCGCTGCACTTCAGTCCCTGGGTGCCGAGAGGCCCCGCCACTCCAGTCCTGTCCATGGAGCTGTTTGTCACCGAGGCCTATGAGAAGAGAGCCGTGGGGCCCTGTGTGATCACTGCGTACGACCGCGTCTACGTGCAGGTCAGCGTTATCTGTCGCATTTGTGTGCTTGTTTCCTCTCTGGCGTCTCCTGAAGGTCAGAGCGGATGATAGCACAGCGGTGGAGTCCATAACATGATTAAAAGAGCTCAAGGACGTGAGATTCCTGTCGCCATGTGGAGGTTTCATTAGTGTATGTCAGTGAAGGCCATAAATGGACATTTGCAAAAAAAAAAAAAAAAAGTGGAATACCAAACTACACTTGCAGCTTAGGCTCTCATTCATATGATGTGAATGAGAAAACTCATAGAACATAGCTGCAACATAGCTGTTGCTATGTGATTGCTGGGGTGTTCTGAGTGGTTGCTGGGCTGTTGCTATGTGGTTGCTATACTGTTACTATGAGGTTGTTGGGCTGTTGCTGTGTGATTGCTTGGGTGTTCTAAGTGTTTGCTAGACTGTTGCTATATGATTGCTGGGCTGTTGCTATGTGGTTGCTACACTGTTACTATGAGGTTGTTGGGCTGTTGCTGTGTGATTGCTTGGGTGTTCTGATTGTTTGCTAGACTGTTGCTATGTGATTGCTGGGCTGTTGCTATGTGATTGCTGGGGTGTTCTGAGTGGTTTCTGGGATGATTTGAGTGGTTGATTAACTTCATTTCTTTCTGTTTGTCTCTGTCAGATCTCGGTGGGTTCTGGTGTTGCGGAGGCCGTGGAGCTCCAGTCATGTCTGGTCTCTCCTCTCTCAGATCCGCAGGCTCACAGCGGCTGGTCCGTCATCACAGACTCCTGCCCATCCGACCTGTCCTTCAAACTGAGCCACAGAGAAACCCAGGAATCCACAGACAGCACAGGACATGATGAAGACGAGAAGATTGACAGGAAAGATGACAGAAGACTGTCGCAGCCGCTCTCTCGCTGGAGACAGATGGCGAGCCACAGCGGAGACGAGAGAGCGAGACGAAATAAAGTCAAGAGACCCGACAGACTCGGAGCGAGGAGACCTGAGGAACACAGACGGAAGAGACGAGAGGACGAACGCGAGAGCGCAAACATGCTGCGGTTCAGTTTCATCCTGCGCCCCATCTTTAATAACTCCATCCAGTTCCTGCATTGCCGGCTGCGTCTGTGCGTGTCAGAAGAGGGGCCCTCAGGGGCCTCCACTCGGATCTGCACAGATGGGCCCCAGATACCTGCTCTCACACACACAACTGCATCTCAACAGGTAATGAACTCTAATGTGGGAAAATGAGCTTCTCTTGAAAGTTTGAATCAGTTGATTCAATTGTTTTGCAAAATGATTTACTGTTTCGAAACATTCATAAACACTAACAAATGTAACAAAAACTCAGGCTAAAACATCCATAAAAGCACCTTTACAAACCAACTGCAAATGTTTTACTGAAAGTGCAATTATTAAAAATATTAAAACAAAATAGACAACATGTCTTTCTGTTGCATTGTTCTTCCTGATTCCATTTCATCAGTATAGTCTGATTCATTTGAACAAATGACTCTTATTACACAGTTCTCTTAATGACTCATAAATAAGTCTAAAACCCATAAGTTATGGGATTTGAATCATCAAATAACTTGCTCTCTCTTTGATTCCCTCAGTTTGTTTGTAGTAGCTCTTTATGTTATGTCATCCACATCTGATTATTTCATAATATAGTGTATTACATATTATTACCTATATAACATCATAAATCATAACATTTAAATTAATTCTTTTAAGCTTTAAAAACATTTAAAGATGCAAAGCATCACCATTTCTTTGTCCTGTTGTCTGTCACTTAATTTTCTCACAATTTCCATACACTGTACTACACCAGAAGTTGCGTTTGCCACAGAGGCAAAATCGTGCATAGGGCCAGTTATCAAAAGTACTAAAAGAATGTAATGGAACTGGAGTCAGAACTATTAAATTCTTTATGAATCTTATCCTCAGGAGTAATGAACACTAATGAGATCTCAACATGACATAATTTACTAATCACATCTGTCAATATCTGCCAGTAAACATTTCATATCTGTCTCTCTTTCT
>JAUZSZ010000083.1:1259389-1269416 GCA_034780575.1 Labeobarbus marequensis | reverse complement strand
TCCAACCGTAATCAACCACACCTGATCCAGATAATCTAGTTCTTCAGGATCACTAGAAATGTCCAAGCAGGTGTGATTTGGAGCTGGCAGGAGCTAAACTCTGCAGAGCTGTGGCCCTCCAGGAACTGAGTTTGAGACCACTGATGTAGGTAGACTCGTCACGCAACATGTAATTGCATGTTCTGTATGCATGATATTTGGGTGACCTGCTACATATTTACTCATTATTTGATAAGACTGCCAAGAGATTTTAGTTTAGTTTATTTAATTTCAAGTAATTAATCTAAAATCAAAATTAGTTAACTATAATATCCTCGGTACACTATTTACTTGCATACTATGTATACAGCCAGCTGTTTAGTACTTACTCTCACCCTCAGTATTCCTGTAGGTCTGTACCCATAAGGCTGTTGGGCATGGCCCAGGGAGCCGGCCAATGGGAGAGCAGCCCTGTTGACATGTGACTTGCACAAGTACGATGCCAAACCCACAGCAGAGGACAGGAGCTACAGAAGACATAACAATATTAATATCACATCGTATCATAAATGGAAATAACATTGTGTTTTATATTATTCTAATGTGTTACTGTTAAACCACAAGTGATCTTATGTGTATCAAGTTTGGGGTTTAAAATGTGCATGTCAGCACGTATGAAGCATGAAATGATGGAGCATGAAACCCACACAAAAACCCACGTGTGATTTTGTATAAGTTGTGAATGTGTGAAAATCCTGTCAGGTGATCAGATCAGGACTAAAGCATTGTCAAATCTGAATTGACAAATCATTAAATCATTATCAAATCTGTCTATATATCTTTTACTCTATTAATTTTTTACTTTCTAAAATGTTCTAGCTACGCTTTCCTTCTGCATAAATTAGGTTTTCTTCTAGCCTATATTTCTCATTTGTGAGCAGCTTTCAATTAATATAGAAGGCAGTTTCTGCCAAGGAATTTAAATAATTAAAATAAATTAATAGAAAAGTTAATTACTTACAAGTTTTTAAATCTCTCAATTCAGAAGTTTTCTACAATTTTGAATTTACATTTCAAAATTCTTTTTTTTTTTTCCTACCACTGAATATGAATAAGAAAGGTAGCCTAATTGCAATTTTTAAGTTGTAATTCTGTCTTTTTTCTTATAATTGCGAGATATAAATTCACAATTCCAAAAAGAAAACTCAGAATTGTCATTTATATAGATAAATATAAATTCCCAAGGCGGAAACAGATTAATAAATCATTGGCTGAATGAATAATATTTTCACATCATCAGCTGTGGCACATGAATCTAAATGCATTTGTTCTGTGCTGTCAAGCTGATAACTGCAATCAGATGTGTTCAGTAAAAGATACACATGGCGATTCCTCACCTTCTCACAGAGTGGACATTCACACAGTGGCTTCTGGACATTGCTCAGCTGATGGTGACTGAGTAAAGCCTGAATCAGACGCTCCAGCTCGCTCTGTCTCTCCACCGAAGCAGAGCATGACAGGTTAGACAATGGACAATCTCCAGACTGCTTCACTGCCATCACACACAATACAACAGAATAAAATACGTCCTGTCTTTTTATCTTAGCATGCAAAAATGACATGACGACTGAGGACATGAATTAAAATAAAACAAAATGTTAAGTGATGTTTTTGTGCAGTCCCAGGATTTAATCATTTTTGGAGCACACACATTGAATCACTCACTTAGTTCTCTTCATTGAGGCCCGTTTAGACCAACTATATTAACAATCTCTTTTTTTGTTTTGTTTTCTTTTTTGTATTTTACATGCTTTTTATATGCAAAAACGGACTTTGGCGTGCATACGATACACACTTTGTTGGCATACATATAATATGCACCAACCCCACACTCCTAAACCTACCAATTTCATATCATATGCACGCCAAAGTCCATTTTTGCAAATAAATATTAAGCCAAACTGAAACTGTAAATCTTGCCATTGAAACACACATTCATAAGATCAGGTTTATTGTAAGCATGCTCTGCTGTTTTGTCTGGTGCTTTATTGTTCACGCGCATTAAAACTGGATTCTGATTGGCTGCCAAAGTTTGCATAGTTAGCTGGAAAAATTGTGCTGAAAGTGATTCCAGTGATATTGCTTTTTCATTTTTGTTATAACTGTAGAATGGTTTTTACAACGTTTGGAATTACACAGTTAATGTTATATTGCCCTTGGTTTGAATGAGACTTTACAGCTTTCAGGCTCACTCTCCACAAAGCATTATAAAAAATATATTCTTAAAACTGAACAGCACAGTACAAGGCAGTTGGAACTGTTTTTGTTGTTATTATTAAACATTCATGAATATTCATGGAATGTCCTCAGAACGTTCTGGCAAGATCCTCCATGTTATGAACAAATGTTTGTTTAAAGTTACGTAGTGTTTAATAATGTTCTGAAAATGTAAGCACAAAAACAGAAACATTTATTTGGACGTTCATCTAACATTTTTAACATTTCGTACTGTACTAGACTAACTGAGAATTGTCACTGCTCTTGTATACAGTTGCTCTCTTTTTGGTTATATTGCTTCTATTGTTCTCGTCATTTGTAAGTCGCTTTGTATAGAAGTGTCTGCTAAATGACTAATTGTACATGTAAATATTAGGATGTCCAGAGAACATTCAAAGTAACGTTCCTATAATGATTGCAAGACAATATCACAATGTTCCCTTAACGTTTGCGTAAGTGCAAAACAAAAAAAAACTGTTTTAAAACCTGGTCGTTTTCAACGTTCAGAGAACATTCAGAAAAAAAATGTTTTCATAACTTGATGGGAACATTAGCAAAACATTCTTAGAACATTTTTGTCGGCTGGGCTATTAATTAACTGGAATAGCATAGTTATTGGTGAAGTATTTAGTTCTTGGAAAAACATCATAGTGAGTCATTCAGATTGATTATATCAATTCATGGGAGACATTTGTGGCAGTTTTGTTCAAGTGGTCATGAGTTGTAAGCTGTCATATTCTCATGAGTAAAGATTGTAATTCAGACCCCATTTTCTATATGAGTGTCTTCACACATCATGAGAAACTCTAGCAATGCATTTATTGCATATCATGCTCAATCTGCCACACTATTCCAGTCACTGCTGGTGTTGAACTGTGCTGAGCTGTTCTTCATGTACCTGCAGTGGATGAAGGCCAGTGTTGGGGTTGGGGTTCAGCTCCAGCTCCATCAGTGCTATTATGGGTTCGGCTGCTATCGGTGAATGTGCAGGGCAGCAGCTGCAGAGCCGCAGAGCGACTGCTGGACAGCCATCTGTCATGATGCTGAAGCTGAGAGTGGGCAGAGCGTGTGGAGTGATGCCCTGCCCGCTTACTTTTCACTAGAAACGATCGTGGCATTTCAAAAGCGGGACTGATGCCACGACAGATGAGGTCAGGTTACAATCTGAAATGAAAGCACAAAAAATCCCAAATGTTTTAAGTTTATTCATAATCATCATTGTTAATAAGTTCATTTGAACAATATAATATAATAATGCTGCCAAATGATTAATCAATATTATTTTGATCCTCCACATTAGAAGATAAATGAACGAATAAAGTTAAATACCATGAAATATAATTCATATAATATTTACTATTTAAATTAAATTTAGTTATTTCAAATATAATATTTTAATGAATATAAACATTAACATATAACATATAAACATTATCATAATATACTACATATAGTATACATTTATTCATAACAGGATATAGCATTCACACATAACAGTTGAAAAATACTATATATAAAATAAATATATTAATATATGTTTATTCAAAATTTGATATTTAGTATTGGTATAGTAATTTTATCACATAATATCAATATATATAATATGAATATATACAAATTATCATGATACTTAACAAAATATACATTTATTCAAAATAAATGATATATATTAGAATCAGTGTTGTTACTTTTCGTAATTTTCCATATTAGACGATAAATGAGGATGGTAAATATTATAATTTTAAACGATAAGAAAAGAGAAAAACAAGGAAACAAAAATATATAATATGTGAATTAAACTGTCATAATATACATTTATTCATATTACATTTCTTATATGTATATTATTTTTATTAATTCTCCACATCAGAAGAAAAATGAAAAAAACTTGTACAAGAAGAAAATATTAAATTATTGCAAGAACGTATAAATCATATTATAGGAATAATCCTGATGCAGATTTTTGACTCTGATATGAATATTGTCTTGCTCGAACAACAATAATCTAGCAAAATAGATTCTGGCGATGCAGCTGTTCAAGACTGAATTCAGTTAGAACGACAGAATCTGAGGTTTAGAGACGTGAAGCAACATCAACACCTGCACCAGCTCACCTGCATCTCCAAACGTCTCCGAAATCATCCAGATCATCGTAGAGTCATTGTTCAAATGAATTCTCAACATAGCCTTTATTTGTTAACTTTCATTAAGCTCTCGACATAAAAAACTAAAATGCACAACATTTTGACCAAGTTTTTCTGAACAGGTGTAAATAAATAAAAAATAAAAGACATGATTACACTAAATCACTAAACTACACTAAACTTAAACCATTAAGCATATAGTAAGATTTTTTTTTTTAATTAATGCAATAAAAAGAGCCACCTGCTGCATTAATAAGATGAAAATAAGAAAAGCTCCACAAAAAAAGTTAAAAGTGATGGGAAACAATTTAGATTATGTAACTGCTCTTTCTTTTTTAATTTTTTTTGTTGTTGTTTTTGTATTTATATTTATAGCAGTAGCTGTATGTCTGTTGGTGTCAGACTCACCCTCGGGCGTCCGGGCGATGCAGATGCGTCTGTTTGTGAGAGTTGTGATTCGGTTCTGAAGCTGCTACAGGAAGTACTAGAGTTTTCTGATGTGTCCTCACCAGACTCGCTTCAGACATCAAATCAGGACGCCTGGTAAATCTGCTCATTCATCATCACTGCCATCAGAAAAGAGCAGAGTGTGCCAATCAGTGTCCCTCTCATTCTGCATTTAACCAAATTGCCTAAATAAATCTCCCAATGCAAAAAAAGCATCTGAATTATGTTTCAAACTATCAAATATTTTTCCTACAATTCCTCAGGAGAAATAAATGAGTCACTATCAGCTAACAGGAAATGTTCTCTGGCAAATAATGATAAAATAACTTTCAATCAGAGTTATCCGGTCTTCAATAACATTCTCAAATATTTGCACAAAAACATGTATACATTGTTCAGGACCTTTTTTTTCTTCCTGGAACTTCTTGATCATTGGAAGCGAAATGTTAGGGTTAATATTGAGATATTTTAAATGTTCAGATTGGACAAAATACAAATTTGAAAGTCTAGAGGAAACACTTGTAATCCAAGTGTAACTCCAAGTGTGATCTCAACAATGCAAAATGTACATGTTCTTCATCAGAGATAGGAAATGATATAACATTCATCAAAATTAAGTGTTTTTTTATGCTTAAAATGTGATCAATTATCCGTTGTTAGCTTCCTTTTTCTGAATCCACTGGCAGATATTTCTTCTTTTTTTTAAGCAAAAACTCACTTTTAAGGGATAGTTCACCCAAAAAAGGAAATTGTCACCATTTACTGACCAAGTTGTTCCAAACTCGTATGAGTTTCTTACATCTGTTGAAAACAAAAGAAGACTTTTTGAGTAATGCTGGCAACCAATGTGAATGCAAACACCTCATCAAACACTTTTCATCTTATCTGCTCTCCACATAGCTCTACACTCTTGCTGCAACTATTGGCCCATTTGGGTCATTTTTGAGAAACAGAGTTGACGGAAGTACATAAAGATGAAAAACTAACCTCTGATGGATACAGGGTTCTTCTGGGAGATAATATGAATGCTCCAGACCTTCATACAAGCATCAGTGGCTCTGAACTCCTCTCTGGGCTTATGATCAAATAGGCTAACAAAAACACTGAATATTTAGCAGCTGTGAGAGATGGTGGGTTAAGGCTTTAGGAGTATATGAGACCACAGAGACGTGAACACTGCGCCCACACCGACTCACTGTGTGATTTCTCATCTGGTTTGGTTTGTGATTTTGGTGTGAACAGAGGGCTGAGGGAGATTACCCAGCATGCCGAGGGACAAAGTCATTGTAGTTTTACTTTTTGAATATTTTAGCAGAAGCTTTTCAGCAGAACAAGGGAAAACAAACTACAAATAGAGAATTAAAAGAAAGTAAAACCATGGTTAATTTTCGTAAGGGTCATTTAGTTGTGTTAAGTTAGCCTAAATGGAAAATTTAGATTTTTAAAAGTATTTTTTTTTTTCATCTTTATTGTATAGTTATCATTCTTTGTGTGGCAGTTTTTCAGAGCCTAAAATATGTTAAATGTTTAATTTATGTTATGATTATTTTTAGATTTTTATGTAAACCAGTTTGAGTTACCAATTTGAATGAAATGTGCTATAGAGGTAGCCTATAACACCTCTTTTAAAAAAGAGTTTAAAACAGAGGCGTTCAGCGTATAGCTGTTCATTACTTTGCAAAGAGTTTTCACTTACAGACAATTTCCTAACAAAGCCACTTTCAAGAAAGCGCACACAGCGCGTTGTTTCGAGTTCCTAGAAAGATGCAAAGAAGACAATGCTGAAAAACGAAGAGATCAAGGTGAACAAAGAAGCCCACCGGCCCTCCGTCTCCCCCTAGAGCTCCTGCTCGTTTTTACCCACAAGCCCACCGCTTCACCTGCTCCATCTGCAGACACACCGCCCCTCCGCCGCCCTCACCGCAGAGCGTCGCGCCTGACACACGGAGAGAAGGGTGCGAGATACGCATCGCGAGTCTCTGAGGGTTTGTGGCTCAGGGGATTGAACACTGGAAATTCATCTAGTTCAGCTTCATCTAAGTGAGATTCACCAGCTGTGCGGGTCAGGAAGAAAAAAAAAAAAACTCACAAAGTGCAAGAATCTTTTCTTATGATCTTGAATAACTTTAAAACACCTGTGTAAAACACGCTGTATAAAACGTCCTACATAAACTTGGATTAAAGCCTGTACACACCACGATAAAGCTTTAATAAAAGCGCAGTCACATTATTTAGGCGACAAAAGGCAACTGTCTATTATAATTTATTTAAAAAATGTCTGAAGCACAGCAAATCCGTGCGACAAACTTGAACCCTTGAATCTTTCCTCCTCACGCGAAATTCGCCGAACAACTTGACTTTAGAAAAAGTAAATCCACACTAGGCTACAAGATAAATACGAGGATTAATGCATCTGGATTCTGATCGATTTTTGCATCTTACGAATGACAGAAACACAGCTAATTTATCATCTGAGCTTTTAAAAGGCGCAGGGTTTCAAGCGGTAAAACTTAAGCGCGCGCTTAAACGAACATTTCTTCAATGTGGACGCTAAAATGGCTAGTTATGGTTAATTATTGTTCCTTGGTATGTAGGCCTAGCTTTCCTTCAGCTTATATTGTTATAATTATTAGCAGCTGGTGTTTAGGCCTTGGCTAATAAAGTCTTTATTCTAGCTATTGTTCTTGGTTATGAACAGGCACTTCGGTTAAAAACTGTAGGCCAGAAATATTATTTGATCTGACATGACCACAGTTTTTATCAGCTTAAAATCAAAACAGTTTAGCCTCACAAAACGGTGAGAGGTAAGAGTTCATACAAAAACGTCATCCTTGTGGACTGTATTATATTTTCTATCATTTTTGCTCTGAATATCTCTGCTCTGCATTAGCTACCACTTTGCGGTTGCAGTGAGAAAACAGAGGAAGAGTGACAAACAAACGTGTCACTTTCTCACGACCCACCTTCTGGCTATTTTTTTTTTTTTTGTCTTCTCGCAAATCTTCGTTTCATGACCATCTTTTAGAAGCAGAAGCAGATGCAGAGTGTATGTGTTGAACAGATGATAAAAAAGTCACACTTTAAAATGGCACATTTTATCAGTTTCATTTATTGTAAAGAAAAATACACATTACAAACAAGCAAAACATTTGACAGACAATTGGTGGTAAAACAATACACGTTGAACACGAAGACAGTCAGTATTGTGTGTGGTTTGTGGTTAATGGTTGATGTTTATTGTTAAAGTGATTCTCCACCTGTGGTTCCTCTGATAGGATAACTTTGTGAACCTGAGGAGAACTGACTTGACACATCCACTAAAACCACCTGATTCAAATACATTGAGACTTCATTTATGACTAGACCTGGAGCGTTTGAGACGTGCAGATACAGACATTTGATCTGATGCAGGACAGTTCAGGTGGGGTTTCATTGTCCAAATGCATTTTAGCACCATATAAAGTAGGCTATATGAAACAGTTATAGTGTAACAAAAGCAGCTAAATGCATGATATCAATCACCGTCTCTGTGAATGCAATGAAAGATTATGTAAAGCATCAAACCACTTTCATAAAACCGTCTGAAAACCCCCACCTGTCATACAGTCAGAATGACTGTCAGTATCTGAATGGCCTTTCCGTGACCTGGCCTGGCATAACTTCGCACCATCTCACTCTCTGTCGGTTGGGCTTTCTGCTGATCGTCGAGTGTACTAGAGTAGGTGTGTATGGAGGTGTGTGAATCGCTCTGCTCGAAGGTACTCAAGATACTCACAGTTTCCCTATGGGCATAGGGCCTATGACATCATCCCGAAACGTCTCTCAGACTCCCTATCTCAATCTAAAAGATGGAAATGTGACGCTTAAACAGGTTAAACCACAAGAAGCAGAAGGTCTCAGGCCGTGACATTTCCACTTCAGACTGTTTTGATCAGTTGTGTTGTGTGATGTAGTCAGTGATGTATCTTTGTTCTTTGGGCTTTGGGAAATTACATAACATAAACAAAACAAAAACAAAACATTATATGGCAAGCAGAAGAAATTCATTGTAAATCATTGTTACTAGTGATGCATTGTATTGTTGTATAGCCTACTATTTTTAATTAAAACTTAAAAAGGGGAATATACATACACATGTGTGTGCGTGTGTGTGTGTGTGTGTGTGTGTGTGTGTGTGTGTGTGTGTGTGTGTGTGTGCGTGTGTGTGTGTGTGTGTGTGTGCGTGTGTGTGTGTGTGTGTGCGCACAGATGTAGAGATAAAGGAGCCCAGCATTGGTCCATCAGTGTTCTGAGCTGGTCTGGCTATTGGGCATCTGGGTTTGGCCACTGGAGCAGTTTCTAGTGGGAAAGGGAAAAATGGATATAATTGTACTGATACAGTAACACTGACACTGCTGTTAGTTCTGTTGTCGTGCACAGATGACGTGTACATTTGCATTGCAAAATATATGTCAAAAAATCAAGTTTTCCAACTGTTTCAATGCATAATCTAGATCATATCTGCCTCAAACTGACATTTAGATATAGACATTTAAAATTATGATATTACTGCTCATCTTTCAGTAGACTTGATCATTGTTTCTGCTTCTAAACAATTGTTATTACAGTTTATTGATTAATGCTGTTTACACAAACTATTCTTCATCACATGCACAAAGTAAGTCTGGCTTCAAAATTAACATACCACTGTCACTACTACTACTACTGTAATACAGCGGGAATCTGTTAGTGAATACTGAATATCCTCTTTTTTGATTTGGTACAAACGTAGGCTTGATATTTTTTAAGAAAATCATAATGTAACTGTAAACATGTAGGCTAAGACAAGTGGCATCTATGTACGGAGATCTTTAGTCAAGTAGCAACCATTCAAATCCAGTTTTAAAGTACTAAGTACTAAAGAGAACCAAGAAGAAGCTCTGGTCAGTTCAGCAACTGCCAATTAGATAAATTGGAATGCTAATGAGTTTTCTCCAGTTATATACCTATTTGTGTAACTACAGCTTTAAATCCAGTTCTACTGTGGTGTAGAATAAGTGATAACTAGAATGTACATTTCCTGAAGAAAATGTGAGTGGGTGCTTGCAGTGGCAAAACTCACCCCTCGGTTGCTAGGGTGTTGTACATGATTGCATACGAGCCAACTCCCATGTCTGTACGATATTCTGATGCAAAGTTAT
>JAUZSZ010000083.1:1176919-1190620 GCA_034780575.1 Labeobarbus marequensis | reverse complement strand
GTCCAGATCTTTCACCTATAGAGAACATTTGGCGCATCATTAAAGGAAAAATACGTCAAAGACGACCACGAATTCTCTGGCAGCTGGAACCTATATCAGGCAAGAATGGGACCAAATTCCAACACCAAAAATCCAGAAACACATAACCTCGATGCCCAGACATCTTCAAACTGTTTTGAAAAGAAGAGAAGATGCTACACCATGGTAATTATGCCCCTGTCCCAACTATTTTGAGACCTATAGCAGGCATCAAATTTGAAATTTGCTCATTTTGTGCATAAAATTGTAAAATTCCTCAGTTTAACTGTTTATGTTATCTATGTTCTATTGTAAATAAAATATTGGCTTATGTGATTTGAAATTATTTTAGTTTTCATTGTATTCAAATTTTAAAAATGTCCCAACATTTCCGGAATTCGGGTTGCATAAAAAGTAACGTACTGATATTTGTTTTTCATAGAGTGTTGCAGTTCAGATAAGGAGAGTATTGAAGAGATTCAAGGGAAAGAAGTTGAGACAAGTGAGAAAGATGGAGATGTTAGAGCAAATGAGGAAGAAAGTGAGATAAGTGAGGAAATACGAGACATTATGCCCAGTGACGAAGAAGAAGAGATAAAAGCGAGGTACAAGGACAGGTGATTGAAGAAGAGGATAGAGAGAAAACAGAGGAAGGAGCTGCAGGAAAATATATTGAATCCCAAGTTCAGGGTACCAAAGCACCAGATATTGACCCAACCTTGATGTCCTTACAGTTTCCAACAGACTCATGTTGATCAGCTTAAAATAAAGGTTAATAGCAACTATATACAGTTCTGCTGCTCTCTTGGGCCATGTCAAAAAGTAGCCACAAGGATGTTCTTTTCAGAGCCAGTGCTATGCTGGTAAAAACTGTCTGGAGTATTCTGTGGAAAAATATGCCATGTACTGCTTTATTTGTCATCTCTTTTTGACAGAAGAAAAGTTTAAACCAGGATAGCATGGAGAACAACTGGAGTTGTCAACAAGAGGCTGTTGAAAAGATCCATGAGCATGCAGCCACTGAAACCCATATGATCAGGATGGTGAGGTGGGCCAACTATAGAAAGAGGACTTTAGTTGAGGCTTTTAAAGCTCAGGCTGCAAACTGTGAGCTACAAAATGAAAAAGAAAGATGGAAAAACACATCACAGTATATTTGACAAGACAAGGACTTACATTTAGGAGACATGATGAAAGTAGCACCAGTTCAAAAAGAGGAAATTTCTGGGCCGACACTGCTTGCTGTCTGGGATGTTTCACGTTAAATCAACAACTGGTCAAGACTTGGAGGAAGTGGTAATGGTCCTTCTTTCAGAAAATTGTTTGAATGCTGAAAATATCCGGGGTCAAGGCTATGATGGGGCAGCCAATATGAGTGCTAGTTACTAGGGGCAGCAGGCTAGAATTCAGAGCCAAAATGAAAAAGCACTCTTTGTGCACTTCCACTGTTTAAACTTAATGCTAGTGGAGACTGCTAAAGCAAGGCCCCATTGTGTGTGTGTGTGTGTGTGTTTTTTTTTTTTAGTAGAGAGGCTCTACACTTCCCTGTCTTGTTCTAGCAAGCGCCATGCCGCATTCATAGAAATGCAAAAGTTGTTGTATGCTGGAGAGAAAAACTGGGAATTAAAACAGCTGGGTGGCACACGCTGGGCCTGTCTAGAAAACACTGCAGAAAGCTTTTGGTCGTAGCAATGATTATAAGTACTGGATGATTAGGCTCCTCCCAAACCTGCATTGGGAACCTCATTTAAAAACACATCTCTTTATACAAGCACCCCATAATGAACAGCAGAAAAACCTAATCATCTCTATTATCTCTGTTTTTATCTTTAGGATGCTCATGCCGAAGTAAGTCCAGTTCAAACCCAACTTCATGAAAAGTTCAGATGATACCAGTCTCTAGAAGAATAATACAAACTCTTGATCAATTCATGTACTGTATTCAGTCTAAGCAATTAAGCTCCACTCTTCACCACTATGGTGACCCAACTGAAATGGTTCTAAATTCCTTTACCCTCAAGCATCGTTCGGGACACATTTGGGCAAAATCATTTTGTTTTGTTTTTTTGTTTAGTTTTTAAAAAAAATAGTTTTCTTAATCTGAGAGGTGTGAGACTTGGCTGTTTTTCCTAAATTTGCCACCTGGACACACACAAAAAGAGTTGTTGGAAAGAAAAAAAAAAAACCCTTAATTTGTCCTTCATGAGCAAAAATGGGCACCCATAGGAAATGAATGGGAAATACTAAAATTCAGAACATTTTTTTTTAATTGTCCAATAAAATCTAAAAATCTAAAAGTCCAACACAATGCATTATCGTACATACACATAAATGTGGTGAGTCTATACAACATTTTCAATGTAGCTCATACTCACGCAAACACACACACACAAACCCATATAAAAAGCATTGAATGAACCTATAACACAGAGCGAGATTTTTATTTTTTATTTTGTTGATTAAAAACAGTCACTCGCACATACAAAACCAAAGAATGAGCCAATGACTTTTTTAATTTTTTTAATTTTGTGCCACTCAGGCACTGCACACGTGCACACACACACACACACACACACACACACACACACACACACACACACACACACACACACTTACTTACTTTAAAGTCAGATCAAAGTCCCACTGCAAGATCAAAATGTCAAAAAAATGTTACTTGTTAAGTTCATTGTTTATTCTTACCTGTTTGGCACCATTTGGTTCCATTTTACTATTTTGAGTTATTGAAATTTGATGTTTGTTTGTTAGTTTGTTTTTTGTTAGAAATAAATTATTACTCTGTCTTTTCCTTATAGCAAGGTCAGATATGTCTGTAAGAATATTTTGTCATCTTTGTATAGTCTCAACCAACAAAGATGTGTGTTTGTTTGTTTTTTAATTCTACACTTTTAACTTGTGATAATATCTAAAACTTAAGAGGTTAAGTTCATTACAACAATGGTTTAGATTTCAGCCTATATGCAGCCATTGAGTACTACAGCCATATGGCTATTGACATTTTTGAGATTTTCAGATTTTTATACCATCATATGTCACCGGATGTCACAAAACTCACCAGATTTTTAGTTTTTCGCTGTGTGAACTTTTTTTTTACTGAAGTATAAGAAATATTAAATATAACATAAAAATAAACATATTTTACATAAATATGCTTGGTACTTTTAGAGGTAAATAAAAACTAAACATACACACACACACACACACACAAACACACAAAAAAACCTGCATAAATTGATAGTTTTTATTTTATCGAAGACAGTGATATGACATATATGAAAGAAAAAAAAAAAGAGGGATCACAGCTGAGATCGTTGTGCCCAAATTCGTCCACGAAGGACAAATTAAAGGCTGCACACGAAGGATGCTAGAGGGTTAACTGTTACTGAACATTAAACACTACCAAGTCTCCTCCTTTTCTCATCTTGTACAAAAACACATAATACTTCATTTCAACATGTTTTCTCTCTCCACTAAATCATATATAAAGTGTGCTGGGAACTACAATGTTAACAGCAAATGTAATTTCTGAGTTCTTGGTTTGTTCACATTTGCCTTACACATTTTAGAGACTTACATTAATCAATAAGAAAAAAAAACTGAAAAGTTTTTAAAACCTTTTGTATAATCAAATACACTTTTTAATGTTTATTTATTTATTTATTTTTTCATTCATTCATTCATTCATTCATTCATTCATTGCAGTGTGACGTCGGACTCAAACAGATTTTTGGGGATATGTTATAGACAAAACCTTTTTATCGTCAGTTCTTGATTTACAAAATCAATTAAACATGCTCAGAATGAAGATCTGGTGGGAAAAGCAGTCTTGTGTTTCAAGCCGAGAGGCAGTGAGAGCAGAGCAAGGCAGAGCAAATGGCATTGACTGTTGTCTGTGCCGTCGAGGGGAGATGTAGCTGGCGCACTGACCTTGGCTCAGGAGACAAGGACATTAGCCGGAGGGCTGTTTGCTGCTCACAAGGAGACTTGATATTAGATGTTTCGACTGTCTTAACTCAATAAACAGGCATATGCAGTTGTTTTATTTCTAAAGACAGCCCAAATCAGCTTTAGACATTTATGTCAAGTTATTTGCAATATCTATGTCACCCTTTCTATTTTCCATACAGTTTTTCTCTTATGCCATCTCCCACTCCTCTCTTCTGTGTTCTCTCATTCTGTCCTGCATCACCTGCGTGCATTTGTGATGTTTCTGAGCATCTCTGCAGGGGTCTATTGCATGTCTTTGCCTGCTTATTATTATGCATGAGCACAGAGAGCTCCATATGGTGAGGTTTATCACATGGACACAAAGACCAACACTCCGGCATGTTGACGAGGCTTCTTTTTCAATGAACTTACATGTTTAAAAAATGTCCTGGTGCTTTCTACAAAGGGCTCCAAGGCTGGCACACTTGAGCATTGGATGAAGTATTGAAACAATAGTTATATTACATTTTCAGTGTACAAGAACATTTCTGCAGCCACCTGGATCTAGTCCGTATCCAGATCAGATGGTGGATCAGCACCTAGAGATGACCTCTACAGCCCTGAACGTCAGCAGAGACCAGGACAACTAGATGAGCCCCAGAGATAGATCCCCAGTGAAGACCCTGTCTCCTAGATGGCCACCAGGACAAAACCACAGGAACCAGATGAGTCCTTTGCACAATCTGACTCTGCTTTAGCCTAGATTTAAACTGCTGCTTTTGTCTGACAAGAGGAGAATGACACTATTTCGACACACTATTTCCCCATCTAAATACTGTAAAGCTGATATAAAGCCACCCGCCTGATGTAAAGCTGCTTTGACACAATTTGCATTGTTAAAAGTGCTATACAAATAATAGTGACTTGACTAGACATCACTCTTCTGCATTACATTTGATGTTTGCACTGGTGACGCAGAATTATGATCAATTTGTTGTGCGCTGTGAGTTTGCCGAATCACATTCCTTGACCCTCCTTGCTGGGAAGTTTTCTTTGGCATATATTCCTCGGCATGAGGGTTGAGAGCAACTTCTTTGCCACTCATCATAGTTCCTTTATCATAATATGCATTCATATCATCAGTGCAGGTTTTGAGAGACTGATGATTAGAATTATTTAAAACAGCAATTTTGGCAGTAGCAGCTGTTATTTCTGCATCAATATCCAGTTGTTCTTGTCTGTGTCTTAGCCTTTCCTGTTGCAGCTCCAAAGCATGTTTGTCTTTTAAAGTAGTTGCACGTGCATTAATGCAGCCTTCTCTGCCTCTGCCATGACTCGTGCTGAAGAAGCAGAAGATCTCCCACTACGCACACTGCTCGAACTTTTCTTGCTAGATGGTTTGCTTGATTCACGTGAGATGTTTGAAACGCTACCTTCTGGATTAAAAGGTATTTTAATCCAGAAAAGTAAACCCATTGCAAATCAACATCTTTCCACTGAACCATGTTTGTCGTTTTTCCTTTTCTTCGCTGGGCAAAACAACCATCACAAAATTGTGCATTTCCTTTGCTTCATCTCTCAATTTGATGAATTTCTCAAAAGAACACCTTTTCATATTCTCGGTTGGACATAAAATCTTTTATGATAGCCATTAAGTTCTTTGCCTTGTTTAGTTAACTCTTTCTTGTCTTTTGCAAAGTTTCCAATTTTTCAAATAACGCCTTAGGAGTGAGTTTAGTAGACCTCTTTTCTCTCACAGGCTCCATTTCAACTTTCTCAAATGGCTCAATAGTCTCTATTTGTTCACCAGCAGCCACAACGTCATCATCATAATTCCCAACACTCCTATTTACAGACTGTAGAATTCATTCACCTTTGGCAACGTTAAAACTCAAGCAACAAATGCATTGGATTTACGCTATTAAATGTGTGCACAAAATCATTCCTCAAGTAGCGCTACACATACCTTATTGGCTTCATTCATTTGATTCGTTGCGGCTGCTCCTCGGTTCACTGCTACGTCCAATAAAATCCAAATCCATAGCGAAATCCAGTGATTAATCCATTAAAATTTCAAAAGGTTCCAAAGTGATGCGTGATAATCCACAAAGAAGTTTTTTTTTTGACAAATATAGTGACATAAATAGCCATTTTGTCACTTGAGGTGTTGTAAGGTTGTTTCTGACTCGTGAGATCCAAACAAGAAAAATCGTCTTCCAAATACTGCTTTATCAGAGTTATTCATCACACAGCTCATTCAGGTCAATTTAACTCTCAGTTCCTCTGAAAAGTGCACATAAAATCCCATCGGATGCCTTCACATATTTACCTCCAGACACGGTCAAAAAATGTTGTGCTTCCCTTTAATTACACACCTCACTTTCTTACTCTTTGCCTACCTATTGTACTCATTAAGGCCCACACTCCACCCAGTGGTCAAAAAACAGAATTACAACAGACATGATGGCTCTTACAAAAACTATATATATAAATGATATAGAAAAAGTTCATTCGATTTACACTTAATATCATCGCCAACATATATATATTGTCGTATTGGCATAGCATGCAGTAATGCTTAAAATTTAATGAACACAGTTGACTAGCTAGTTGATAAAAAACAAAATCTGACCAAAAAAAAAAAAAAAAACGATCAAGACTGACTAGTGTCAATGCTATGTTTTCCTTGCTAGTGCTCTTTTTCCCTTCATGCTATGTGCAAATCTGAATGGTGTTCCATTTAATCTTAATCAACAAGTACAACCGGCCATGACATCCTCATCTTATCTTAAGCCAGGCTCATACTGTGCAATTTTTAAAAGTCCTTTAGGATTGTACTTGTCAGACTGTACGAACATGATGTTCATGTCACACTGTGGGATCTCAGTTGTCATTAATGTACTGGGAAACCTTGAGATAATTTTTATACCCAAGTTTCTGAGTTTTGCACACCATAAACATGGCGGAGGGGAAAACAGTTGCTGCTGGGACAGGTGGGGTTTTTTTTCTCCCACAAAAGCAAGATCACCTTGTTTTAATGTTAAAATCATGCACATCATAGTGCAATAACCATTTCAAGCATTTTGTGTGTTTTATACACAGCAAAACAGCATGTATTTGACTGAAAATCCAGAATCATCAACAAACTAACTATATAGATAGCTCTATGAATGTTTATATGGTTGTCAACGAATGGGATGCTACATTTTATTCAAAATTAAATACCTTAAATATCTACAATTTTGGTTATAATAAGATTTTCCCAGGAAACCTGGCATCCCCATGAATCCTGTTCTTTCCAACAGCACTTGAATGCGACAAGCTTGTAATCAGACTTCTAAAATTCTGAAAACTTGCTTACCCAAGTCTAGATGGAGTCATACAGCTGCAGCTTACGTGAATGAAAGTGGCAGGTCTGAAATAGTTGATACAGGAAACCAGCTTCTAATAAAGGAGTTGATTGGCAAAACGTATTTTATGTATTTTGAAAATACAAAAATACTAAGATTAAATGTATTTAAATACAAAATTCGAAATAGTATTTTGTATTTCAAATACGTATTTTACGTATTTGGCACTTTTTAACATGTAGCCCTGAAAATAAAAGCTTTTTAAAAGCTCAAATCTATGCGAGTGCCTGGACCTGGAATTTTGTTTCTCTCATGAAGAACGAGCCACTTATAATTGTTTGCATTTTTAATCCTTCTCCCATTTACTAGTTGGAAGTTATGTGACCAGTTTGAATCCCTGTCAGAATTATCTACTACCAAGCCCATTTAGATGGCAGATACCACATGTTTCTAGTTGTTTAGCTAAATTAAGTCTTTTAAATCTAAAATTTAAACAGCATTTACTGAAGAAATAGACCATAGTGAGGGTGGCAGCATATTTCATTTTTGACACAAATGAAAACGAGGTTGTGAGGGATAGAAATACAGTCCATTCAGTCCTTTTAACAAAACACCTATTCTTTAGCTAAACTTTTTTCCAAAAATACCTTTCAGTAGACAAAAACTCCATAAAATAGTTCTTAAAGTTATGATTTGGGGAAAATTACATTACCTAAGACTGTTATACAGTGCAAGCCATTGTAAAGACTGTAAGTCTATCCCTCACAGGCTCATTTACATCGGTGTTAAATTCAATATGGCGGTCAATACAGTTTTTTTTTTTTTCATTGATCATTGATGTTACAAAATCTCGTATAATCTGTATATAAATTTATTCTTATTTTGAAGAATGTTGGTAACCAATCAGTTGATGGTAGCCATCGACTTCCACTGTATGGGCGAAAATACTATTGAAGTCAACTGTTTGGTAACTCACATTCTTCAAAATATCATCTTTTGTG
This sequence comes from Labeobarbus marequensis, assembly GCA_034780575.1. Classification (NCBI taxonomy): domain Eukaryota; kingdom Metazoa; phylum Chordata; class Actinopteri; order Cypriniformes; family Cyprinidae; genus Labeobarbus; species Labeobarbus marequensis. The sequence goes on along the minus strand of JAUZSZ010000083.1, from coordinate 1,182,306 downwards.
TTCAATAGTAGAAAGACACTCATAAAGGTTTGGACCAACATGAGGATGAGTAAATTGTCATTTTTCAGTGAACTTTCCCTTTAACAAACATTTTACATTAATGGCACCTTCAATGGCAAATCTAATGAAAGTTGGGATAAGTTAACTCTGAGGAGGACCAGGTTACCCCAGTAGTTAGAGCAATACGGCCCCTTTTTCGTGGTTTCAATTTTATGCTACACATTAGTAAATGTTTCCATTTATTTCTGTTAATAATATACGGAATGATGCATCATCATCCTGTACATTCTAAAGTCCCCAATTGCCTTATTCCTTATGCTGTACACTGCTGTTTTAAAGGGGTCATCAGATGCCTATTTTCCACAAGTTGATATGATTCTTTAGGGTCTTAATGAAAAGTTTGCAACGTAGTTTGGTTAAAATTTCTCAGTGGTAGTGTAAAACAACACCGTTTTTACCCTGTCAAAAACAGCTCTGTCTAACGCAAGGTGTATTCTTGCATGCCGCTTTAAATGCAAATAAGCTCTGCTCACCCCACCGCTCTCTTCCAAGCCATTCTCTGAGAGACGGTAAATTTTACCCGCATTCATCGTGTGACGTCTCACAGACAGGCATCTGAGATCGGCTTGATTTGAGAAAGGGGAAAAAATTTTAACAAGATTTTTAAAAAACAACTGGGTGGATTTTTATCATTATAGGTTGGTTGTGTACACACACTGCCAAGACACAATTCAGTTCAAACAGCTTGTAAAAGTGCATGTCGCATCTGATGACCCCTTTAATTTATTTAAAATATTTATTTAAAATAAAATATATTATTTTTGTATTCCTCGTCGTCCTGCCTTCATTTGGACAGCACTAACCATTACAACTGCTCACTGACGACATCGACCCACCTTCCGATCACCGAGTTTCCAAACATTCAGAATGTTTTCATTTTTCATTTGTTTTGGTGTTTACTGATTCTGAACGGATCCATATAGTAGTTTATGCAGTCCTTTGGCATCTCCCTGTCTTGTTTGGTATGGCAGGTTAACTTTCTTTTTTTTTGCTTTTGATAAAGTTACTGTATAATTTAGCTTAACATAATTTTAAGTTGTCAAGAATATCTGCAGTGACATTTTTGCAAAGTTGTTTACAGTCTTGGAGAGGAGGGGGACCTTGGAGTGAAAAGGTTGAGAACAGCTGGCTTAGATGTTTCTCATGCTGAGAATGCTAACCTAACATATAAATACAAACCATAAATCTTTAAGAATCACTTAGGCTACCTCTGGGCAATTCATGATCAGGTAGGTCTTGAACTGCACACTCACTCCAGAAAACTACTTATTTGCCAAAATGCTTTGACTTTTTGATCATCTACTCTTCCCTGTTGATGGCCTCTGACCTACTTTCAGTCCGATCTGAATTTCTGTGTACTGAATTTTAGAATAATTAATTTAAAATTCCAAATTTCTTCTTCATGAATGCTGAAAGGTATATAAACTTGAAGCTGTATTGTTAAAAAATGAAATTTGCAGTCTAAGAATTCAGAATGAAAAATCTGCTGTTTGAAAATACATGTCTATAAATCTAAAAATTCTAAAAAATTTTAAATCTAAAAATTGTGTTAAATTTCAAATGTTCAATATTCAAGTTAGAAAAAATCTAATTGAGAACTATGTTAAATGCCACACAATATTCAGTTTTGTTTAATGACACTTGTCAACAATTTAGATTTACACAATACAAATTCAAATAGTTTTGTCATATTATAAGCTCCATATACATTCAGCATGCTGTCTACTGAACGTAAACAACGCTGATTACGTTGATTACATTCTGATGTCACATAACTATTTTACCGATGTCCTTACTACATTCCTGTGCGTTGATTGTGGTAATATCCTTGCTGTCTATGGAGAGTCAGAGAGCTCTTCAAAAAATATTTGAGATTTTATCAAAAATATCTTAATTTGTGTTCCAAAGATGAACGGAGGTCTTACGGGTTTGGAATGACATGAGGGTGAGTAATTAATGACAGAATTTTCATTTTTGGGTGAAATAACCCTTTAAGAGTTTCTTATCTGTTTTAAGACAAAAATGTAAGATTTCAAAAACTTGAAAAGAATGTTCATAAAAATCATATTGCTGTATTATAAAATATATAGTTACATTTACCACTTAATGATTCAGGTATTTGTTAGATTAAAAAAGCCAATCTTACTAATATAGAACAATCAGACAACTGTCAGAACCTATCATCAGATTCTATAAGAAAATATATTTTAAGATGTTCTTTAAAAAATATTTGAGAATTTCTTTAAAAAAAAAAGCTCAAGGATTACATGTGGGAACATTCATCAATGTCTTGGAATTTATTATAAGAACATTTTTATTAAAACATTTTAACGACTCCTGCCATTTTGAAAGGGTGTGTAGAAGAAGTGTGTTACAGAATGTGGTTATGGAGAGCCTCCCTCAACGAGTAATAGTTCCATATAGAATAGAATAGAATAGAAAACAATAGAATAAATAGAAAAACACTGAAGCATTTAAACATATCTATAAGCTATATATTTTCAAAAAAAAAAACAAAAAAAAAAAACATGAGCATGTATATTCTTATGTAGTTTTCTAAGCATCCTTATGTAGTAGAATTTGCTCACTACTACCCCTTTGTGTAACTGTAAATGTTTTTTTTGTTTTGTTTTTTTTTACTATTCTGTGCCGATCATCCGCTACTTCCAGCGCCTAATCAAGCCACTCTTCTTTAAAACATGATGGTGTTTTATTTCACATGTAACTGCACTTGCATTGGCTCTCATGTTGAGTTATTTTGTCCGCAACTATTAAAGTAATCGATATCTACAGCGACTCATTTGGCGCACATCATTCTCTTTCTATGAAACCTGTGAACCGCATTCACCAGTTCTAACTCTATAGCCACACCGATTCTATAGCGGTTTGTCCGAGCATCGCTATTATTTCGCATTTACTAATTAAATTAAATGGCCTTCCCAGCTCATTTTTGCAGCTGTCCTTTGTGCGGCATATATTTTTTTCTTTGCGGTCGCGACATAAGAATTGTGCAGCCACGCACAGCTTAGAGGGAACACTGACAGTAAGATTCAGTTTAATTAACATGATCAGATGATGCTGAAGATACTCAGTTTCATACACAGAATTATTCGTTAGTTTTTCATTTTAGCAGGTCTTAGCAGATTGATTCTCATTTAAACTTATCCAAAATATCAGTTTCTCTTTATGGACACAGATGTTTGAATCATACAATTAATGTTTGTATCTGATGACACTGATAATAAAAATGATTGTGTAACTGATTACACTGATAATGATCAGAGGAAAATGTCTGATGTGTTTGATCTATAGGACGAGTGTTATAATTCAGGATAATCTGTTTTTGCTTCACTCTTGATCATTATATGAACATCAGAATAAAAATATCTATTGACTGTGTCTCATCAGCGCCTGTGATTCTGGATCCAAACACTGCAAATCCATTTCTCCTCCTGTCTGATGATCTGACCGGTGTGAGACGGAGCAAGAATAAACAACCGCTTCCAGATAATCCAGAGAGATTTGACGAATATTGCTGTGTTTTTGGTTCAGAGGGTTTTAACTCAGGAAAACACTGCTGGGATGTGGAGGTTAAAGAGAGTTCAGACTGGAGTCTTGGAGTAACTACAGAATCAAACCAGAAGAAGGGACGTGATTTCTTCAAGACTGATGTCTGGAGTGTGTTGTATGGACTGTTTGCTGGGTCTGGTTTTCGGGTTAAACAGAAGCTTGAGCGAGTGAGAGTGTATCTGGACTATGACAGAGGAATTGTGTCATTCTCTGATCCTGTAACTAACACACATCTACACACATTCACAACCACCTTCACTGACGCTGTCTTTCCATTCTTTGAATTTTCTTCCTCTCTGAAGATCTTACCATTCAATAGTACACTTCTATAATGTACTTAAAGAGCTCTATTTTCACACACTAATTTTGTACTTAATATGCTAAAAAAGATAAAGTTAAGATCAACTAAGTGTACTCAACTGTGCTATTTTGGGACACCCTTTCCAGTGTTATTGCGTGAAGTCGTGCATGCCGATCGCAAAGCTAGTGCAAGATGAGCATTTGTGGTTAAAAAGTATATTTTTATTTTAAATTTATTTTATTTTTCTATAAAATGACTGATTGTTTCACTAGATAAAACCCCTGTTCTTCTGCTGGGATCATGTAGAGCCCTTTGAAGCTGCACTGAAACAGCAGTTTGGACCTTCAGTCTGTTGGGCACCATTGAAGTCTAGTATATGGAGAAAAATTCTGGAATGTTTCCCTCAAAAACCTTAATTTCTTTTCGACCGAAGAAAGAAAGCCATGAACATTTTAGATGACATGGGGGTGAGTAAATTATCAGGAAATGTTTATTCTGGAAGTGAAATTTTTTAAGGAACATGGGAAACAGGAAGCAAGTAACAAGCAACACGAGCAAAAAACAACATTACTTTCAGCAACAGACAAGGCAAAAGGAAAACACAGGAGAACAAAAGGGACCAATGTGTTGCTATGGGAACTAACAAGCAGATGGGTGTGGTCCAGTGAATAGCTGTGACAACTAATGAGTGGAACTATGGAGATAAACAAGGCACACAGCAAAAAAAAACCAAAAAAACAAGGCACACAGCAGAAGGGGCAGAACACACACAGGGCACATGTAACAAAGATTTTAGCTCTAGCACTCATAAAATTAATAAAATGCTTTACTGACTGCCATTTCTTGTTTACACTATTGTTATGTTTACAAATAATATCTCATACAAATATTTACATTTACATGTAGTCGTTTAGCAGATGCTTTTATCCAAAGCAACTTACAAATGAAGACAAAAATCAACAAAAGAGCAATGATATGCAAGTGCTATAACAAGTCTCAGTTAGCTTAACGCAGTACTTGTAGCAAGGTTTTGTTTCTTTTAATTATACAATAAATAAAAAGAAAACAGACAGAATAGAAAAAAGAATAGAGCAGGCTAGTGTTAGAGGTCTTTTTTGCTTTTGTTAACTGTAAAATAAATAAAAAGAAAACAAATAGATAGAATACAATAAGATTAGAAAAGCTAGTGTTAGTATTTTTTTTTTCTTATTAAGAATAGAATTAGAACAGAGAGTTAGAGGGTCAAATAAATATGGAAGAGATGTGTTTTTAGCAGATTCTTGAAGATGGCTAAGGACTCAGCTGTTCAGATTCAGTTGGGCAGGTCATACCACCAGGAGGAAAGTTTTAATCTGCTTTATAAGATAGTCAAGTCAAGCCAAGTTGAGCTTTATTGTCATTCCGCTACATGTGGGGACATACAGTGGAACGAAATGTCGTGCCTCACAGGACCACG
>JAUZSZ010000083.1:492811-504090 GCA_034780575.1 Labeobarbus marequensis | reverse complement strand
TCAAAAAGATAAACAATGCAGATGTATTTTCTCAGCCACCTTTGCTCATATTTACCAAGGGTGCCAATATTAGTGGATATTTATTTATACAAGTAAATTACTTGGGTGTAATATATTAAAATAATACATTTATATAAGTGAATAGATTTAGGATTTATAAATAGTGTTGGGGAAAGTTGCGTTACTTTTAATAGTAATGTATTACAATATTGCATCACGCCATGAAAAAGTAACTAATTGCATTACTTGGTTACTGTACTGTTAGTGAATAAACAGTAAAACAAGGTAACTTGCGTTACTTATTTGAAAAAGTAATTAAGATATTTTCTTTTTAATTTAAAAATAATGCATTACTTTACTAGTTACTTGGGAAAAAGTAATCTGATTATGTAACTTGCTTTACTTGTAATGTATAATACCCACAACATTGTTTATAAATGATAATCTGTTTAAAATGTATTTATTAAATAAATTTAATTATGTTTATAAAATGTATTTTAATAAATATGTGTTTTGAAGTAACTGAATATATTTATTTTTTATATACAAATGTATTACTTATTTAAGTTATTTATATTTATGTATGCAAATAAATTATTAATTGTATTATTTATATTATATTTATATTTTATACTTATATTATATTTATATTAAATGTATTATATTTATGTAATACATTTCTATAAATGAATACATTGTTTATATATATATATATATAAATGTATTTTTATGTTAAGTAATATTACATACGTAATACATTTGAATAAATAATTTACTTGTATTCATATTTATATCAGTGTATATTTATTTATAAATAAATGTATTTTTTATAAATCTATTTCAAATACAGTAGTCAACATTTGAAGTGGATCAAAAAAGTTCAAAGTTTTCCTAAGACAAGAACAGGTATTGATTTGGTTTTAGGACAACTTTGATAAAAGGTTTTGACCCACTTCAAATGTTTACTACTGTATTTATAAAGAATTATATTACTACATTTATTTTATATTTAAATAAATTATTCAAGTGTATTATATTTACGTTACGCTTTTATAAATTAATACATTATATTGTATTTATTTGTATAAATTAATTTTATTAAGTATAACACATTTAAATAATTTACTTAAACTTATTTACATAACTATAGATTTTTATATAAATAAATGTATTTAAATAAATGCATTTACTTATGGGAACGTCATATCTCGGACTCGCTCTTGTAAGTCATGGGGTCGAGTGGTATGGCAGTCTGCAGAATGTCGAATTCAATCTGATTGTCCATGTCTAACATGCAGAGCATGTTGTTTCCGGAGGTCATTGTGGCCGAATCCTGGAACATTTTCTGGAAGTCTGTGGGAGCGACCACCAGCTCGTTGCGCGGCTGCTCCTCCTCGTCCTCTCCGCAGCACAGTGCCACCTCGTTCTCGTAGCAGAAGGCGCTGGGCGAGTGCGGCGGGAGGAGTGTCTGCGCCCGGCTGCGGCGGTCCGGCGTCACGGAGCGGGACGACCCGGATGAACGTCGCCCGGTCAGTTCGCTCAGCTCCTTAGCGCTGCAGCCGGGTGTTGAGGGAACCTCATAGGTCTTGTGGAAGTGTGCGTAATCCACCTGGTAGCAGTCGCGGTCCTCGAAGATAACCGGCTCGAAGCGGTGACCCCAGAGGATCTCGCGAGAAAGGTACGAGCTACGCGCTTGCGTGGTCATCGCTGTCGCCTCCACCATTCCCTCCAGGATCACCACGATCTCGAAATCGTCCGATTCGAGATCCGCTCGGCTCATTCCCCAAAGCGGCGAGTCCTCGTCGATTTCATGAATGATTACTAGTGGCGACACCAAGAAGAGGCGGTCTGTACCTTCGTCGTAGCCTACGTTCAAATCCATCTGTTCCAGCGGGATAAATTCACCCTCCGCTGTTACATAAGGTCGGATTAGCTGCGCGCGAACGTGGGCTTCGACAATATGGCTCCGCCGAAGGTTGCCAACGCGCCACATTAGACACAGCTTCCCGTCGCGCAATGCAATCACCGCGTTATGTGAAAACAACAAGGTTTGGTTCCGTTTCTTAGGACGCGCCATTTTGGCCATAATGGTTCCAATCATGAAAGCATCAATGATGCATCCGACGATCGATTGCACAACTACTGTTACGATGGCAACGGGACACTCTTCGGTCACGCAGCGCCAGCCGTAACCAATCGTGGTTTGGGTCTCGATTGAGAACAGGAACGCGCCGACGAAACTCTCGACGTGCAGCAAACACGGTTTCCAGGGCTTCCTGCTGCTTCCGCGATCTTTATCGAAGTCCCCGTGCGCTAAAGACACGCTGTAGAAGATCAAGCCGAACACGAGCCAGGAGAACAAGAAGGTGGAGCAGAAGATCATCAGCAGGTACCGCCAGCGGATGTCCACGCACGTGGTGAAGATGTCCGCTAGGTACCGGCGCGGCTTGTCGTCCAGGTTGGCGAAGACCACGTTGCACTGGCCGTTCTTCTTGACAAAGCGGCTCCGCAGCTGGCCGCGGCTGGACGTGGAGATCTTCCCGTTGTAGCCGGCCCTCATCACCGTCGACGCTGTGCTTGGGCCCACATCTCCTCCAGGGGAGTGAAGCCGACTGGAGCCGTGGCCGTTGTGGAGGCCGAGGGTGGAGATCTTCAGTCCCTCCTCATCAGGAGACACAATGCTGTACCTGAGAGGGACAACAGAAGAGTTTGTGGTCAGAAAATGGATCTTCAGAGAGCTTTTTTTTTTTTTTTTACACCTGAATTGAATGAATTTGCTCTTTTTAATTTTTGGAATTTTTACTATTTGTTATTTTTTTTCCGTTTTAGTTTTAATATAGGGAAATAGCTTTTATTTATATATTTTCAGTTTTCATTTTAATTTCAGTAAAAGTTTTAGTAGGGCTGTCAATCAATTAAAATATTTAATTGCAATTAATCGCATGATTGTCATGAGTTAACTCGTGATTAATCGCACTTAATCGCACCTTTTTATCTGTTCTAAATGTACTTTGAATATTTTTCAAGTTTTTAATACTCTAATCAACATGGGCATGGACAAATAAGGATTCTTTATGCAAATGTATGTTTATTAGCAAAAGCATAATCAACATAGAGCATGAAGACTAAACATGTTTTAAAAGTCATAGATAGTCTTCAAAGAACTGTTAGTCTTCAAACGTTAGTCTTCATGTCTATTAGACACATGAAAAAAGAACATAGAAATACCAGGTTCCCATTACTTCTCTTTATTTGCACTGACCAATTTACTTACACAAACCTGTTTATATTTTTGCACAACAGGGTAGCTCACTTCTTCTGAGCATGCAAAATGTACATTTATTATTACATTTACATTAATTTTTTTAGTTATTTCATGTGCTTTTATCTTTTCTTTCATACTATTGTTTAGAATAATGCACTTGTACAGTTTTATTTTTTTATTTATAAAAAAAAACTAATATATAGTTTTATATTTTGAATCAGTTTTTCAGTTTTGTATTAATTTTAGTTCAGTTTTTATTAATTTCACATGCTTTTGTTTTTATTTTTAAATATTACTATTTAGTTTATATCAGTTGTATTTTTAGGGTTTTTTAAACTAAAGTTATTTTGAATTAGCTTTTACGTCTATATTTTCAGTTTTTGTTTTAATACTCATATTTTCAAGTTATTTTATTCAGGTATGTTATATTTTATTCAATTCCAGGTATTAACGTATCGATTAACCTTTAATAAATTGTTTTGAATAGTTATAGATAGCTAATAATTGTGAACTGAATTGAATGAGCTTTGAAATGAACTGATCTGAATAATGACACTAATGTTTTCTATAGAGCTGCTTTACAGCAGAATTTGAATTTGTTTCATAATTGATCAATTTTGCTACACTGTTATTTGCTTTTTATTTCTGTGAAGCTGCTTTGAAACTATCTGTATTGTATAAAGCACCATATAAATAACTAAATGTGTGAAATCTGAGTTTTTGGAGCTGCAGGAGGACAGGTGAAGCGCTGTAATCTGATTGGAGCATTTGTTCTTTCCAGTGACCGCTCTAAAGGACACACACTCACTCCAGATAAACTGTGAGTCACTAATGCGTCTCTCTGCAGAAACACACTGACGGATCCTCCTGATGAACCTCCCAAACCTTTACTGAAGGTTCTGTTGGTGGGATCGGGACTTTCTGCTTCTCCATAGTTTCCCTGTCCTTCCCTTCAGATTTTTGTGTGTGAAGGTATGAGAGCCTCAGGTGTGCGTTACCTGCCCCTCATCTGGGATTATGAGGGAAGGCCAGTCATTTAGCCATATCAGGATTGCGGTCAGTGAAGGTTTAGGGATTATAACCTGAGCCCTATCTCTCTCACTGACACACACACACACACACTAATAAGCAAATAAATAAACAACCTGCCAGTGTTACTGGCTCTCAGTCATCTTCTGATGTTTGGTGGAGCACATGAGTGACAGAAAATGTGTCTGACCCAGTGAAACTTCACATAAAGCAGTATTTTCAAAAATTACTATTTCTGTGTCTAGTTTATTGAATTCAACACTGTGTGTTGAACAAAATTGTTAACATTTTGGCATGAAGTTTATTATTATAAGCTTTTTCTTAACCTCAGAAAAGTCATGATTTAAGGCAAGTAAAATGTTTTACAAAAAGTTATCCAAATGGGTTGTTATCTAGTTAAAGGTGCACAAATTTGCATATATTTATCTGGAAACTGTATAAAATCAGGTTCAGAATTCTTGTCTGATTTGGTTTTCATGTTAGAGTTAAAGGTTTTTACAGGGGGAATTTTGGGTTTTTCTTTTTATCACTCCTCTATTGTTAACAGCCAGAAAATAATACATTTTCACCATGTTTTTAGGAATAAAGTGTTATATAAATCAGTGTGAATGATATATGAACAAACCCCTCAGTAAAAATTTTCAGAATATAGAGAGGACTAAAATTGTAAAGTTTGGTGTATGTACGTGTTGCTGAAGTAGAGACACCAAACTTTACAGATTTATTCCTCTCTATATTCTGAGGGATTATACTGAAGGGTTTGTTCATATGCCATTCAGCTGGTTTTATTATAGCACTTTATATATTTATGTCTGTCGATTTTTGGTTTCCTAAAGATAAGTTTTTTATCTGTAAGTGCTGCTTAAGTGGAGAAAAAACTCAATATAAGAAATCAGATTGAAATCTACATGAACAAATATATACAGTGCAATAATAAAAAACAAGGAATGATATTTAAACAAATCCCTCAACAAAAACCTTTAGAACAGTGATACTCAAATCTGGCTCGCAAGATCCACTTTCCTGCAGAGTTTAGCTCCAACCCTGATCAAAACTCACCTACCTGTGATTTTCTAAAGATCCTGAAGACACTGATTAGCATGCTCAGGTGTGTTTGATTAGGGTTAGAGCTAAACTCTGCAGGAAAGTGGATCTGGCGAGCCAGATTTGAGTGTCCCTGCTTTAGAATATAGACATGAATAAAACTGTTAAGTTTGGTGTAAGTGCAGCTGAAGTGGAGAAACAAACTTTTAAAGATATGTATTGAGATTGAAGTCTACAGACACAAATATATAAAAAAATGCAATAATACAAACACTTTAATGTGTATTATGGATGTTTTCTTTCCACTAATCTAAAAGAAGGCATGATATGAAAGCAAAATAGCCTATAGTCTTGCCTTAAATAGCAAGATGTTGTCCCTCCTCATCAGCTTTAATGGGTCTAAGATGGTCTTGTTCTAGAGAAGCAGCATTAAACACACATTATTTGACTCTGAGAGTTCAGACTGATTCACAAACCAGCTGAGAAAATGACCACAAACTTTTGAGTTGAACACTGTAGTTCTGCATTTGGCAGTATTTTAGCATTTATTCCACAGATTTAAGGACTTAAATGGATATTTAACCCAAAAAGTATCATTCTGTCATCATTTACCCTATCTTATGTCATTCCAAACCTGTATGACTTTCTTTCTAAACATTTGGAACCGAACAATCATCACTGGAACCCACTAACTTTCATTGTATGGACAAAAAAACTCTCAAAATTTCATCTACTGTGTTGCAAATTAGAAAGAAAATCATGAGGTTTCGAACGACTTGAGAAAATGTTGACAGAATAATATTGTTTCTGTGAACTATGTGTTTAATATATTATTTCATTACTCCTCAGGTGTGTGGTGTTTACGGTAATGGAAGAATCAAAGACTTCAGTAAGCGAACATGAACACCATCAGATGTTCACAGGGCTCTTGCTGATGGGTAAAAACTCTTTATGCTTTATTATTTGATATCTGCCATGTGTCCCTGTCTTTACTCGTATTTGTTACTTGTGTATCATTGCAGCATTTGAGTCCAAGACAAATTACCTTGGAAAAGGGAAACTTTTAAGTAGAACATAGTTCTAAGCACTTAAAAAAGATACAAAAATTACATCACATACTGATTCATCCAAATGAATTGTGTAATATTAGAAATAATCAAAATTGAGTAAACTATGCATATTTTGTGCCATATTTTGACCCTTAAACATCAATGCTCCCACACATTCTACTCTTACCTGTTGGCTCTGTTGGTTCCCATGCTGTATTTGATCTTCAGCGTGTGTGTGTGTGTGTGTGTGTGGGCTGCGTTCTTCAGTGACACGACAGAACAGTGTTCTCCGTTTACCCGGAAAGATTGTGTATCGGCATCCTTACACAACTGGATCTACTTTGTCACACACTGCAGACAGAGAAACAGAGATGCATCAGTCGTGATGTGATGCTGAAAGTTCAGGCTGATGTGATGTGGACACAAACTATATTTGTGTTCTGGTTTGGATGCTGTGATCTGGGTCAAAGCAGCTGTTAAAATAGCCCTCACACACACACACACACACACACACGCACTCACACTCAGATGTAGGCTAACAACCATCACTGATTTGCATGTTCTCTAAATGTCCAGCTCTATATTTAGACTTTAAACATTTAATTTGAACGTCTGTACATTTAAATGATAGAATATGTGGCATTTATTGTAGAAAAAAAATTTGCTTCTGTTGATATGTTGATCATTACATTAACTTAATATTGTGTGCAAAGTTAACCTGAAATGTCTGTATTCAGTCCAATGCTTTGCACAGGACTGGATAAGGAGATTAAATGTTAAAATTAACTGTTATTTAATGTGTTTTTAGAGAAGAGAAAGCCCTGTTAGTATGTAATGCTGTTACGTTTGAAATTTAAAAGAGTTTCTGTAAGGTTGGGTTAAAGTTTTTACCATTGTGTTTAAGAGTAGAGCTAATGTGGCAAGTAATCTCTTACTTATTGGTCCAGTTTACATGCTAAAATTTATTAGGTGTTTATTTAAACTGAAATAGATCCAATTAATTGGTTCCAAGGCCAACAGTTTTTTTTCTTTTTGAGTGAATTATGTTGAAACAATTTGTTCTCTTCCCATTTTTAGAGTGTACTTGTACATTTTGTAGGTTGTGTTTGTGTATTTTATATTGTGTTTACTGTCATTTCATGACACTGTAAATGACAGTGAAGCGATCTGATTATGTCTGAAGGGCAGTTGTCTGTGTTTCATGATCATGGTCTCATTACAGACATCAATCATACACACACACCTCCTCTAAGCTACTGTTTGAAAAGATTAGTATGTCATGTGATGAACAGTCAGTTTAAATGGCATATTAAATAGTTTGAGGAGAGAGTGGGATTGTTGGAGATGCAGACGTCAACGGGACAGACGCGTGTGACTCAATAACTGCTCTTTACAATGAAAATGGACTTAACCTTTGTTACACAACATGAACACACACACTTAATCCTTGAATGTGTGTGTGTGTAAGGAGACCTTTCTTTCTTAATTCCTAATCCAATGATATCTGAATAATCTCTTCATCTCTCATTTTTAACAGTGATATACAGCAGATCCAGAGAAATGAGCCCTGAGGATCCTGCGCTGTAATCTGAGACGTCCATCCGTCTGTCTGTCTGTCTGTGTGTGTATGTGTGTGTGGGATTAATATAACACACTGAACACACACACTCACACATACACACACACACACACTGACAGAAGGTGAGTTCAGACTCAACCAGATTTAATCTGATATATTTATTATTCTTTAGATAAATGATAAAGCTCTTAATGTGCTTCACTAATATGTCAGAAGAACATGAAGAAATCATGATTTTGTGTATAGGTTCAATTTCTCATAGACATTTCCTCATATCTGACGTCATTCACAAGATCAAGTGTCTGTCTCTCAAAGGCTGCAGGATCTTTCTCTTCAGTAACAGCTGGTGTTTTGTTGATGTTTACATTTCTGCACTTGGTAGACACTTTTATCCAAAGTGACTTAGATTGCTTTCAAGGTATGCATTTAATCACTTCATCTGTGGGAATTGAACCCATGACCTTGTTGGCATTGATGGTGCTATGATCCATTGTTTGTAGTTCCACACATTAACCTACATTAACATAATCCACCAATGACAAACTTGCACAATACCGTTGTCAACTTAAACCTCTATTTTTATAGCATTTCAAACCAACTATCTTCTGACTATATACTTAGTTTTACATGTTTCTTTACAATAAATGATACTAATGACATTAGTGTGATTTCGGTATGCAGATATTTGTTGTGGCCGGTGTAGTGTGGTTCATTGGCATTGAGTGTTTTGGGTAAGACTTTTTTGCACGCAATTTTGACAGGTTGAACCAGATTTGTACTCTTTCTTAATTTGCAGAAAAGTGTTGTGCTTGTTAATTGATTATATCACAAAAATGCTGTCATACTTTCACATATATGATACTGAATAATTATGTAAAATGTGTCTGACCCAGTGAAACTTCACATAAAGCAGTATTTTCAAAAATTACTATGTCTGTGTCTAGTTTATTGAATGAAAAAAGTGTTACCATATTTATATAACGCAGGATTTCCCTGGCAGTGTAGGCTATGAAAATGGTACGGTGTTAAGTGTGTCCAAACTATAACTACAGATAACTATAGTTAAAACAGTGGTACGTTTCTGTAAGTGGGGAAACGTTTAGTTTTTGTCAGTGCATTGAGTGCATTAAGCTCTTATTGATCAGGGGAATCAAAGTCACGCGGCGGATTCTCCGGCACATTAAGCGCTTTCCACTGGAAACTGGCCGAGACGCGCGCCAGCGCTGCAAACGAAGCGCGCCACAGAACTCCAGTTTTCCGCGCTTGCAGTTTAAACAGCTTTGTCGGTAATTACTAGAGTGTTCTGTAGTAAACAGAGTGTAAAAATCATCAGAAAACTCATAATTACTTCGAACTAACCGCAGGGGTTTCATCATGCAGCAGATGTTCACCTCAAATCTGCGGGATTGAGACTGTGACATAAAATATGACGCGCAGGTACGTTTCCGCGCGCGCGTAAATCCGGTAAAGCTCCAGATGCGACGCGCGATCAGTGCGTGATCTCAGACGGAGAATTATCTCTTTTCATTACAACATCCAAGTTTAATTCTTTCCTCTGTTTCAGCCGCATTTATCCTCCCCTCATCAGCCCATCCGCAATCGATTTGATATGTACGTCAGTCCTTTGAATGTGCATATTGTCATATTATATCACAAATTAAAGTTACAAATTACAGCCTAGTTAAATCAAGAAATTTAAAGAGGACATCAAGTGGGCTATAATTTATAACATTAATTTGTGTTTCTACATGACTCCTATTTATAATTATAGGCATAATAATAATAATAATAATAAATTATTATTATTATTATTATTGCCATTTCAGCATGTTGTCGTAAATTACGCAGATTGTTTGATCATATAATATAGGTCCAATTTTACACTAGCGACATCGTCATCCAAATGTAATAATTCCTCATAAATGTTGTATGGAAATGGACAAGGAATAAAACTTTAACAGCGATTCAGACATTTGTATAATCAGACAAACTTACTACACACATGAAGATATGAAAAATTGCTCACCTTATAAAAGCAAATATCTAATCTGTAATTGTTTTTCCCGTAAATTTGTCTTCTCCTCGCGGTCACTTGGTGTTTGGCGTTAAGCGCGCACTCCGTTCCCTCGTCCTGTTTTCTTTCTCTCACTCTTTTTTTTTTTTTTTTTCTATACTCCGAGCACACCCATCTTTATCACGACATTACCAGCGGCGTGTTTTTGTAATTCATGTTTTCTTGTAGTTTTCGCAGGTTAATCCCTCCGGGCTCTCCGCTTTGACTTCACTCACGCGGTAATCTCCGCGCGCTCTCCTCCTCATCCTCGCGGTCTCGCGCTCATGTGGGTGACCGGCGGATAACGGAGGAGGAGGAGGAGAAAGATGTGAGCCTGTCACTGCGATTATATTCACTTCAGATTGATGTCAAATGAAATTCAGTCCAAATCAGTCCAGACATGATGGATATCAGAAGGCGCTCTTGTGTTCACGACATTGATGAGTTGTCTCGACTGAGTCTTTGTTTTTCCTTCTTTCTGTGGGATAACAGACTTTTAATCTTTTTCATTTTCTTCAGCGTCACAGATTGTCTGCTATTCTTGGAGGGAATGTATCTCTCTTCCTCTTGTCAAAGTATTTTAGTGTCCAAACCCAAATGTTCTCCCGTATATCTTTCTGTCTCCTCTGGGAAACATGTTCATACTCTGGGTGTTCATAACTCTCTGAACACTGATTCAGATTCAGAAAGAATATGGCCAAAACGAGGTATTCTGCTTAATCCAAAATAAATAAATAAAAATACACGAGTTTTCACAGCACTAGGCTACAACAGAAGAACATTCTGGGTTTCCAAAAGCACCATTCAGTGGACAGTTCTTAAAATAACTGTTTTTAGAACATTTACTGATTTTAAGAACCTTATTCACTATACAGAACCAATGGAAAGATTCCACGGATGTGAAAGGTTCTTTATGGAACCATCGTTGCCAATTAAATAATCTATTTTTAACATCTTGAGTAGACTAAAAACATCTACAGAAATGAGAAATTCCAGTGTATCCGAACGTTTACAAACACAGTATTTGCAGGTTTACCACAACTTTCAACCGTGAATGTCTGTGAACGCTGGTTTTATGACCTCTGATCTGTGTTTCTGTCCTGATTATTTCGTTTTAGAGATTTAAGAGCGGCCACTGCATGGTTTCTATGGAGACACGTGGTGGTTGTGCGAGCTCTTGTTTTCGGCGGTGGAGGCCTGCATGAGGAGGTGGGGAAATCTGAACATATGACAGCCGTGGAGTGACAGTAGGAGTGTGTG
>JAUZSZ010000083.1:468023-478269 GCA_034780575.1 Labeobarbus marequensis | reverse complement strand
GGCTGGTGTAATTGTGCCTTACAGTGATCAGATCTGCTGGACGTGTCTCGTCTTTGATGCCTTAATGTGTTTCTGTTCATAAAGACAATATGTTGAGGACGTGTGTGTGTGTGTCTGTGTCTGTGTTTATATATGTGTGTATGTGTGAGAAACACTCCACATTCTGTAGTTCGTAGTTTGCTTTTCTTGTGTATTCTCAAAATCTTCTTTTTTTTTTCCTGTAGTACATGATTTTATGACCAACTATAAATAGTTTTTTGTTCTGTAAAGGGATGTTTGATTGGGATCTTTGAGTGTTTTTTTGCCAATATACTCGTGAAGATCATGAATGTTTGTATAAACCACATTTCAGTCCGAGAATGACATTTAACAGATGTCTGGCATTATCATAATGATTTTTTTAGTGAAGATGGGTAGTTTATCTGCTCTGGTTTTTATAACGCATGCCAATAAAGAGTTTCTGTCTCTGCGGCGCAAACGCTTGTGTTCATGAGAGCAAATGAGCACATAAACACACTCCAGTCCATCTGTGTGTCACGGCTCTTTATTTTGTCATTATTAATTCACAAAGTGAGTCAGACATTCGTGATGATTAAACACTATCATTCAAGCAGCCATACATCTAAATAATAAAAAAAATATTTTGTGTGAAGATGCATATTTTTTAGCACAATTAAAATTGTTTGCATTCTTCTCGTTCTAAACATTATATTGTGTGTGTGTGTATATCCTACAATTAAACATATATACTTTTAAATATATATTTTAGTATGTTCTGAAAGTGCTTTATTACATATAATCACAAAAAACATGAATGGTCTTAAAATAGGCCCTGTTTTCTTTACGAAAATTATAATTTTGGTGCAATTGTCCTGGATAGTTTGTGAAATTATTTTTGTAATTTTTTATTTGGGAGATTCATGCATTATCTCATAGTGCAGATGTTTGATCACATCTACAGGAAGTGATGATGATGACGATGTGTATTTTTATCTGCTTATTCATATTGTATTGCTAAAGGTCTCTGAAGAGTGTGTGTGTGTGTGTGTTAGCGCAGGAGTGTCTTGTGTTTGTACAGCACTTTGGTTCCCTCTTTCATGGCTCCGCCCATCACTTTAGCAGAGGTTGTGATAGACAGCGGTGTGGAGGTGATGGCTGCCACCCTCTGCACAGCTTTGACCTTCTTCCCTTTGCCCTTCCCTTTCTCCATCACACCGGAGGCTTCCACCGCACTGCATCCCACGGCCGTCAGCAGCTCGTGCCAGAACAGACGCTCCGCCCTCTTCCTCGCCTCCTCATCCTCCTCCTGACCGTCTCCCAGAATCCTCTGCTGCATGTGGCGTACGGCTGTGTCTGCCTGCAGCAGCATGTCAGCGGTGTAATGCACTCCTGTGTTACGCTCCATCAGCAGATCGATGACCTGCGACCTCTCCTCGAAACCTTCAGTCAAGTCACATGTATTTTTGTAGTGCTCTTCACAATACACAGTTTCACAGCAGCTTCTTGTTCATTAATATCTTAATATCTTCATGCCTTGTAGTCGCATTTATCAGAGCTGTGCGATAAAATAGTTACAGCAATGAAGCAGTTGAGATTTGCTTATATCGGTCAATTCTGACTTTTAAATTTTGCGTTTACTTCTCCCCATTTTGTGTTTGTCGCAATTCTGATTTTATATTTCACAATTCAGTGTTTGTCTGATTCTGAGTTTATATCTCACAACTAAGTTTACATCTTGCAATTCAGTGGTCGTCGCAATTCTGTTTGTCTTGCAATTCTATTTATATCTCACAATTTTATTTCTCACGATTAGTTTATTGCACAAAATTCTGAGTTTATATCTCATTATTCTGAGTTTAAATCTTGCAATACTGTACGTGTCTTGCAGTTCTGAGTTTATTTCTCTCAGTTCTCAATTTATATCTTGCAATTCTGTATTAATATCTCGTAATTCTGACTTTATTATATCTGAGTTTCTCACAATTTTGAGTTTATATCTCACAATTCTAAGTTTATTTCTTGCAATTCTGTTTATATCACACAATTTTGAGTTTATATCTCACAGTTTGTTTATTGCTGACAATTCTTGCGATTCTGAGTTTATTTCTCAATTTTGAGTTTGTGTCTTGCAATTCTGTATTAATAGCTTGTAATTCTGACTTTATATCACAATTTTAGTTTATATCTCACAATTCTGCTTTAATAACTTGCTATTCTGAGGTTACATCTCACAGTTCTCTTTATATCTTGAGTTTAAATTTCACAATTCTGAGTTTGAATCTGATGTTTATGTTTTGCAATATCTCGCATTTATGAGTTTATCTCAGTATGGCGTTTACATCTCACTTTTTTTTTTTAAAGATTTATTTTTGGTGTTTTATGCTCTTATTTAGATAAAACAGTACAGGGCGACAGGAAGCAAAGTGGGTGAGATAGAGGGGGAAGGGATCAGGAAATATCCGCAAGCCGGGACTCGAACTCGGGATGCCCGGAGCTAAATGGCACTTCATGTGGGCGTACTACCCAAGAGGCCATCAGCACCGACTCACAATTCTGTTTTAATGAAAACTGCGGGACAGTCAGAATTCTGAAAAAGTCAGAATTGTGAGATAAAATGTTGCAATTTATAATATTTATATCATCCCATGGCGGAAACAAGCTTCCATAATTAGTTGGTTATGTACCTTTAGTGTTGTCAAGCAGGTGTTAGCCGCCCGTGCAGCTGCACACAAAGTCCCATAATTCCTGGCTCTCCTACAGGAAGTCGTCCTCGGGTTTTGCTCCGAGCGTGGCTCAGCTCCTCGCGCACCTCATCCGGGCTCAGACAAGTGTGGAAGAACCCGGGGTGTCAATCACCCGCAGGCTCCGCCCATCCACCACGCCCCCTGAACGCTGGCAGCGGCTGGTGACCAATACGGGCGACACGCCCGTCCAGAACACGGAGTGACCCAGAATCGTGTTTCCAGATGAACTCCGGCCTGAAGCCATCTGACCCAACAGACAGGACAGGTAACATAGTGCTGGGCAACGATTAATCGCGATTAATCACATCCAAAATAAAGATGTGTGTGTATATAATACATAATATACACATAATATATAAGTGTGTACTGTGTATATTTATTATGCATATACAAAGACACACATGCATGTATATATTTAAGGAAAATATATGTTTATTTATTAAATAAATTTATATTTAATAGAAATTATATGAATATTAATATATACATGTAAATATTTAAAAATATATATATACTGTGTGTCTTTACGTATACATAATACATATACACAGTACACACTCATATATTGTATAAACAAAAACTTTTAATTTGGATGCGATTAATCACAATTGCCTAGCACTAACTACAGTTTACAAATAAAAATGTTTTTGTTCAAGAATGTTTTCATGAACATTATGCAGGACTCAACAGAGCTAACCCTGATTTACATGTACAAAGTAATTAATAGTAATAAAAATGCATTGAAAAGGGTACTATTATGCTGTCAAACGATTAATCGCATAAAAAAATAAAGGTTTTTGTGTACATAATATATGTGTGTGCACTGTGTATTTTTATTACATATAAAGACACACATGCATGTATATATTTAAGGAAAATATGTAATGTTTCTGTTAAATATATTTATATTTAATATAAATTATATGAATACAAATATTTGCAAAATATATACTCTATGTGTGTGTCTTTATATATACACAATAAATATACACAGTACACTTATATATACACACACAGTATATATTTTGAAAATAGTTAAATGTATTTATATGTATATATTTCATATAATTTAAATATATTTAATGTATAAACATTTTTTCTTATATACATACGTGTGTGTATTTGCATATACATAATAAATATACACAGTAAACTCATGTAAACAAAATAAAATTTAATTTGGATGTAATTAATTGCAATTAATCATTTGACAGCACTAATTCAAAGTAATATACTAATAAAATAAATGAATAGATATAAATAAAAACGGAACAATAAACAAACAAGACTTAAACAGGAATGCAATATAATTTATCTTCCATTGCAGATAAATGGCATGGATTGTGGCCCTGCAATAAAAGACAGTTATAGTTATGGAGTAAAATACTAATAAAATAAATACAAAGAAATAAAATAAATAACATCACTGCAATAAAACAAAACATAAATACAGAAATAAGAATGCAATATGGGTTGTTAGACAAACTCATTACATTCCTATCAGAATTAGATTTTTTTAAAGCATAGTAAAGAATAGGTTATTTTATCATGGCAAACTGATTACAACTGAATCAGCTTTAGTTTTTATCTTGAGACATGCAGAATATTAATGAAAAAAGTAAAATAATAATAATAATAATAATGCAATTAAAATAGACAAAATGACACAAAACGCGGTCCAATGCTATGAAGGAAATTAATAAACGGGAATGCAATACGGAATGTTTATATTGGATCCCTATAATTTCTAGACTTTTCCTTCATAAGAATCCGAATGAAATTTTTCACATATAGTGACAAAATAAAAGCAGGGGCCTATAGTTCTCAATAAGACAATTATTCTTTATAGGATAAAACAATACTTTGTGACATGAAAATTAATTTCATTAAAATAAGTCCGTGTCCCTTTAAGTGTCCTTCAGGCATGATTCTAGCATGAGCTCTGATAAACTTTATTATTCCGCTTTTTTCACTCACCAGCAGCTGAAGACTTGGTTTCCTCCGCTATATTCCCCACACAAGACTGAGACTGAAAGAGACAAACACACCACAAACATCCAGAAACACATCAAACATCGCTCATTTACCCACAAAAACACCTCAAACCGCGCGGTGAACCGATAGTATGCTTATAATACTTCTGCATGTAAACAAGCACCCTATATGTAGTTACGTTTTAATTTACATATACATTAGAAAGTGTGTACTGTAATCATTCAAGTGCATTCAGTTTCTAATGTGTTCTGGTAATTATTAAATAAAACTAATTTCTGGAAAACATAAGGTAATAATCACAGAGAAAACACTTAAGACATGTATATTTATTCATTTAACAATACATAAGATACAAATAGACTTAAATCTTTCTTTACATTTGAATTGTACAGTAGGCTAAATAGCCCACAGTTGAATGATGCTGCATGGTTTCTATACACCTGTAAAAATCATAATAATTTCTGCACAAATATACATATATATATTCCCCCACAGACAGATGATTCTCTTGCAAAGATGATTTGGTTTATTTTATATATTTAATTTTTTTTGGTGTATTTTAAATATAATATAACCAGCATAACAGACCAACATCACATGTCTGATGGTCAGTATATTTAATAATATTTATTAAGATAATTAATTTAGTTAATAATAATAATAATAAGAATAAGAAGAAGAAGAAGAAGAAGAAGAATTTTAAATGTTTCTGAAATATTTTAAATGCAAAAAATTGATGTGAATTATTTTGAAATTAAAACACTCAAAAAAAAAAAACACACAAAAAATTGATCAAATCATAAAAAAATTAAAATTATAGTAAATAAATAATTTTAAAATAAAAAACTAAAAACACTAAAAAAGTAATAATTTAAAAATATAAAAAAATAAAATAAAAGGCTTATTGAAAATGAATGAAATCATAAAAACAAAAAATAAGGTAAATCAATAATTTTAATAAAACATTTACTAACAAAAGCAAAAAAATATAAATTAACAGATTTAACATATACTATTTTTTTTATTTCATTTATAATGTTATAATATATTATTTTCTGTTCTTTTTCCATTGGTCCAGACTGGGCGTCATCAAACCGTTGATTTGACCCACTCCACCAGACTCCTGACTGGATGTCCCCTACGGGTCACAGCGCTGTCGTCCTGCTCCTGGTTCTGCAGATCCGGCTCTGGGTCGCTCCAGTCTAGCTCCTGCAGGTCTGTCAGGCTGCCCCCCAGCAGATCCAGGCTCTGGAACAGGTCCATCATCTCCGCCAGCAGGTCCTGCCCTTCATCCGCAGGCATTATGGGACCACTGAGTTCAGGACACGAGTGCATCTGCCGGAGGCTGTTTCCATGGCGACGGGTGCCGTTTCCATGGGAATGGATGGGCATCTCCGGACATGTGACCCCGTCTCTGACCTCCACAGGTGCGGTGACCTTTGACCCCGTGACCTCTGCTGCAGAAAGAAAAGGTGAAGATGGGATTTTTCATTTTTTAATGAATTTCTGATGATTGTTTACTGTGATTGAAAGCTCATGTAAACATCTTTTCATGTCTTATTTGCTGTAGAAAAATGCTTCTGGACTATGTGCAGATAATAAAGGCAGTAATGCTGTTAGTAAGAGTAAATGAGAACATGACAGGGTTTAAAAACACTGTGACATGATAAAAAGGTAACTAATTAAGGAACTGAAAGTAAATGGTTTTGAATATAATTGTAAAAATGTCAAATAAAAATAAAACTGATAAGAGCTGATAAAATGTAAAAAACTAACTTGAATGCAATGTAAGTCGCTTTGGATAAAAGCGTCTGTTAAATGCATAAATGTAAACGTAAATGTAAAACATTTTGAGAAATAATAAAAACTCATTTTAAAATAAATAAAATCTAAATAAAACACCTTAGTTCCTTAAAAAGGAATAAAAATCATAAAAAAGACTAATTAAAATATATAACAAAGCAGCATTTCAATAAAAATGTAAAATAAAACAAAATATAAGGCTAACTACAAGTAAAAACAGTAAAAAAAGAGAATAATTTTGAGGTAAAAAAAAAAAAATTTCAAAACACTTTACTAAAAAGGAATGAAATGATGAAAGTGTTATATTAAAAATAAGTCAAAATAAAGTGCTTATTAAAAATGAATCAAACAATAAAGATGTCAAATTAAAGTAAATACAGTTTTAAATTAAAAAAACACTAACTAATAAATAAACCCCTACAAATATAAAAAATAAAATAAATCATTTTAAAGACAACCAAAACAAAACGCTTACTAATAATTAAATCACTAAAATTTTAATATATAAATGATTTTAAGATAAAACCAACATAAAACACTCACTAAAAAATGAAATGTTTTATGTTTAGCTGCATGTCATGTGACCATTGACAGAGAACACTGAACATACAAATGTGTTGATAAATTATTGAAATATTAAGAAAATACTTCCAGTAAATACTTTAGATCAGATTTGATGTGCTGATGAATCAGTTTGTGAATCTCTCTCACCTGTGTGCGTCTGTGAAGCAGGAGGCATGTCCTCGTCAGCGGCTGATCTGATTGGCGGTCGTGAGGTCATGACCCGCCCCAGAGGCACCGCCCCCTCTGAGCGTTTGGAGCGCAGCGTGTGAATGACGTCCATCAGCCATTGGCTCTCACGCCACAGCGCAGACAGACTCTAGAAAACACACACACACACAGCAACCATGAGACAGAGGGTGTGTGTGTGTGTGTGTGAGAGAGTGTGTGTGTGTGTGAGAGAGAGTGAGAGTGTGTGTGAGTGAGAGTGTGTGTGTGTGTGTGTGTGTGAGAGTGTGTGTGAGAGAGAGAGTGAGTGTGTGTGTGAGAGTCAGAGAGTGTGTGTGTGTGTGAGAGAGTCAGAGAGTGTGTGTGTGTGTGTGTGTGTGTGTGTGAGAGAGTGAGAGTGTGTGTGTGTGTGTGTGTGTGTGTGTGTGAGAGAGTGAGAGAGTGTGTGTGTGTGTGTGTGTGTGTGTGTGAGAGTCAGAGAGTGTGTGTGTGTGTGTGTGTGTGAGAGTCAGAGAGTGTGTGTGTGTGTGTGTGTGTGTGTGTGTGTGTGTGTGTGTGTGTGTGTGTGTGTTGTTGTTGTTGTTGCTTTTATTTATTGCTGATATTTGCCTTAAGGTAGCAGAACTGTCATAGCTTCAGAACACTTTGAATGCAGTGCACGAGTTGTATGGATGTCTTTTATAGTCTTTATATCTTTTGAAGCTTCTAATTCAGTTGCATTGTATTGAAAAGAGTATTTTGTGTATTTTTGAGCTCATATAGGTGTACTCAAAAGAGTTAACTTTCATGATTGCTTATTAACACTCTTAAAAATTGCACCTTGTAATAATTAAGTTTTACTTTAAAGTGCATTTTAAATCATTCTTTTAATCATCTTTCATGATGTTTTAAAGAAGTACAATTATTTTAATGCGTTCCCTAACAATAACATGTAAAGTACTTGATTATAATTTATTTGATATTACATTTAAAGTTAATATATTATAAAAGGGGGAAAATACAACTTCATCATTACCAATGTGTAAATATAAATATGTTTTAAATACATGGCTCAGATTCATGAAATTTCAATATAAATTAAATTAATATATATTTTAGTTTACTACAAATGTTTGTCAATACATTCAGCTGTACACTTTAACCATATTTCAAAGACAACATAATTAAGAAATTACATATAAAGATGTACTTAAGTCCTACTTAAATTGGTCGAAAAATTCTCTAAAGGTCAGCTAATTGCATTTATTATAAACTGAAACTATAATACATTTTCATTTAATTGCAATTAGCATGCAATAATTTTCTTTTAAGTAATTAATTAGCAATTATTTAAAGTATATTCTATAAGTTTCTGTAATAAATACTCTTTAAGTATGCTAAAGTGTTTTGCACAAGGGAATATGAAACGTAACAATTAACAGTGAGTTGTTGCTGCGGTTGAACTATAAATAAACCTTTTCTGGAGAGGTGCGTCACACATATTTTCACGTCTGCAGGACATCTGCTGGAGCAGTGAGACAGGAAAAAGTGGCCCGGGCTCTTCCTGTGGGGCCACCGCAGCAGCAGCACTGGCACAGAGCCGCCCACACCAGTCTGCCTTCAGCATGAGGCCTTGCGCTTGTACGGGCATGTGTGGGTGCGTAATTGTATGTTTGCCTGAATGTCTAAGAGACATTGTTCTTTATTTGCGAGCAGGGAAGCAATCATAGACAAACACACATGGGAATAGGAATATTTTGTGCATCACTGTACGCATGAGCCCTTAATACAGATGAAGGGCTATTTTGGATGAGTGTTTTAAACCTGTGTGTGGGCACTGTTGGCAGAAGCAGCGGGCATGATGCCCAGCTGAGTGCGATACAGAGCAGTTCAGCCTGTGCCAGCGTGCCATTGGCCAGGCTAATCTCAGTCACTCTGGAAGCAGCACTCAAGGTGATAAGAAAATGACTTTGTCATTGGTGGAGAGCCTTGGAAATAACAGTGTTCCCATATATATAGCTGCTATGAATAGAAACCACAGCCTTTATAAATATAGGAAGGCATAAATTGTTGGTTTTGTGCTTGTCGTTTTATGACTGCTGACAACAGTCCACAAATATTAAACGCTTTGCACAGCGGCAGGGGAGCAGATGTCAGAGAAATGCTGCAAAGACTTCATTCGCATTCATTTTCTTGACAAAAACTTTCTTACCAAATCTGTTCACAATAATGCACGTGTTGCTGAAATCAGTCTTTAGACTGCAGCAAGCTATAAATTGCATTCAAAACCAAAAACTGCATGAAGGAAAATATTGTTGAAACATAAACCCATTTGTAATTGTTTTTCCTTAATAATTAACGACTTAAACTAGACTAAACTGGTTTGTGGTCTGTTTTTGATGGGTTTCTGATCTGGTTTTAAATGGGTTTTTGGGCACTTTTGAGCTGGTCAGGCAGCTACACAACTAAACTAGCTAAAAAAACAGTTTGGAAAGGTTAACACCAGCTTAGGTTAGTTTAAGCAAGTTTTTCAGCAGGAAATATTCAGCAGAGTGGTGCAGGCATGGCGTATTTTGTAGGCCAACCTGGAAGTTAGTATAAGCCTGGTTCCCTCTACCAGAAGCCAGGTTTTATTAGTAGTATTTTTATTATTATTTTAGAAAATAAGGTCTGTAATCAATAAAAATGGATGATTCTTACACATTTTGTTTGTCATGAAAATCTTCACAAATGAACTTTTATGAATTTTGAAGCCTAAATGCAATTGACAGAAGTAAATAAGCAGACGTATGAATGAGGCTGTCCAAATTCGGTAACTTGTTATATTACGGAACACATTGTTACACTTTATTTGGTAACACTTTATTTTAAGGTGTCATAATACATAGTAATTACCCAATTAAGTACTTTGTAGTAGCCGTTGTACTTACATGAAACAAAATGTACTTACCATGTAACTAAGTTATGGAACAGCCTGTAATTACAGTTTGTAATTA
>JAUZSZ010000083.1:337535-351538 GCA_034780575.1 Labeobarbus marequensis | reverse complement strand
AACAGTAAAACTATGTCCAAGTAAATTTTAGTAAAAATGTAAGAATATCAGCATCGAAATGTCTCCAGCGTTCTAGACTATTAGATATCTATAACATTATATAGCATTCTAGAATGCTGGAACTTATAGTGTCCTCAACATCAGAAAATTCCAGTGATCTAGATCAGTAAATTCTGTTCTAGACCATTAGATATCTGTAATACAGGCATAAACTTTAGAATTCTACAATATTAATGTATGAACTTCAGCAGGAGAACACTCCAAGGATTCTAGAACACTGACATTTTCAGCACGTATATACACATTAGAACTCTTTTTATGTGTGAACTCCAGCATCAGAACATTCCCATGATTCCAGAACATTCCATGAGGGGAATACTCCCCTCATGGACCTCAGAACACTCTTCTAGAAAAAGCGAATCTTGAAAGCCCTCGTGGATCAATAGAGATGGGCTAACCTCAGATTAAACCCAGATTTGAAGCCCGGTTTGTCTCACTGGGGATTTATACAGAAGTATATCTGTCCAGATCAATACAGTTGTCTGAACTAGGGGTTAAAATGGCTGTTAATCTCTGCAGTTGAACACTTGATGGCCACACTAACAGCTGAAGAAGGGCTGAATCTGTGCACCCAGCACAGGTTAACAGTGAAACTCCAGTCACACAGCAGAGATGGAATGGAAGATGTGTGTGTGTTAGCTCTTAGTGAGCACCAAATTGTCCAGCTGCACATTAGAAAGGAATAATACCCCTTTGTCTGGGCCTTTGTGTGTGGGTAGGTTGGGGTTAAAAAAATATGTCTGTGAGTATATGATTATACATTATATGCATGCTTAAAAAGTGTGAGACTAACATCAAATTCAGCTTTTTAATGCACACTTTCTCTCTTTCTACACTCAAGCCTCACTAAAGTGTTCACCACGTTTAGGTCACTTTCCCAAGAGCCTGTCTCCCCCTTCCCGAACAGATAAAAAATAGAGAAAGACGGGAAAAAAGAATTGAGTGGTTTAAGGCAGGACACCATCTGTCCTCCACCATAAAGGACCAAGGACATCTTGCAGTGTTTGTGTGTGTGCGAGTGGGAGGGTGGTATTGTGAAGTGGTTTGCTGGCCCAACAGAGGGGCTAAAGGTGAGAGATTTGCAAAATGAAGGGGTGAAACAGAGAAAGGCTGAGTGGCTGCTCACAGAATTCCTGCTAAGAGTGAAGCTGTCTGCACTGGCGCTGGTGCTCCATTTAAAGCTGCCTCTGTAAGTGTGTGTGTGAGAGTGTGTGTGTGATTAGCGGACCCCCAATTGTTAGCTATCCTAAAGCTACCTCTTGCAGCTGTGACCCCCACGACCCTGTGGCACCATGGCAACCGTTTAGACCTCCATCCTCTCCCAAACTCCTCTTACTGTCCAGTGTCATGCTAAAAAGGCCTCATTTTAGGAAGTTGTAGTCTGTTTTTATTAGATTTAAGTAAACATATCCACATCCATGAGGAAAAGACATAATTATCCCAATAGCAGAAATATTCCATACTAAAGGGTACTAGTAATTTTCTGTCTGCTGCTTACACTTTGAGCTACAGAAACACATTGTGGCAGTTGATGGATTGAATATAACTTGACACTGTCTCAGTTCTGACAAGGTTTCTGAGTCATATTAAACGTGTTTGCTAATGTTTGTAGAATTGAACCGCTGCTGGTGTGTCTTAAAGTCAATGTTTAAAGTGAGCGTCCAGTTGCTCTTCTGTGTGTACAGTCATGTTTGAAGAAACCTTCTGCCTTTTCCAGCTCATAATATGTGCACAGACAATGAGGAACTTGAAAATCATCTTTACTTAAAAACTGGTCTTTACCATTTACCATGGTAACCATAGTTTTTGTTAAAATATCAAGTTACAGTATAGCAGCTACATTTACTACAGTAGAACCAAAATAGATTCAAACACCCTCAGAAAGAAAGGTACAAAACTGTACCTTTTAAGGTACAAGTGGCCGTCACTGGGGTGGTACCCTGAAGGGTACAATTTTGTACCTCTAGTCAGAGGTACAAGATTGTACCTTCTAGCTTTGTACCATTTAAGGGGCAATTTTGTACCTCAAGGAACATTTGTACGCACTGAAATGAAGGCAAAAAAGTGTACGTTATTAAAAGCATCCTCAGGTTACTGTCCCAACCATCTTCATTCTTTTGGTGGCCTTGTGCATGCATGCAAAAAAACAATAGATACATTGGCTAACAAATACAATTTTATTTAGAAATGTTCTATTTAAAAGAAGTAATTCATTACATCTCATAACAGCAGGTGTGTCAAGAAAAAACTCAATGAAAATTAAAAACTCATCAGACCATTTAACAAACACACTAAGTATAAAACAGCCATTTAAAACAGTACAACTTTTTAAAAATGTAATAGGTGTACAAGAAATTGTCCACTGTGCAATCATTACAAATTCAACTGACAAATACAAAAAAAGTCCTGTTTAACATTGATATATACCTTACATGCTACTGCACATTGTGAAGTTTACAGCAGTTTGTCTTCAGCAAGAATATCTAATGGTAATAAATAACTTGTCATCAACACTGTATGTATCTAACGCCTGGTAATCAACCTCTTCACCTGGTGAGAGGACAGTCCATTCATTCTCACATCTCACACAGTATGAATAATAATGACGACAAAAGGAAACGGGAATTAACAGCTTGCCACACAATAACCAGTCTGTGTCTATGTTAAGAATGTACTTAATCTGAAAAAACAATGGAACAGCTTCTGCATGCAGATGACCCACAGTAAACACATCTTTAACACAGTATTTGACATCATTAATCACTACTTCTGTTACTCGTTGAAGTTGTTTGCCTTCAAAATTGACATGGGTGTACTTCTTATTCACTTTTACTGAATGCTGTAGAGCCAAAGGCAAAGATCGAAATGGCGTGCTCACACAACATCCAGCAACTCTCTCATATTCTCCCAACATATTAACAGAAGACAATTCCCAACATTGTCTATGTTGATGTCGGTTACTTAAAGTGGATGAAATGTTAACAAAAAGTTCTTAAAACAAAGTCAGATTCCTTAAAACATCTCTTAATGTCACCATGTGTGGCCATGCAGTACCTACAAATTCTACCAGCATTAAAAGACATGCTGAATCCACCTATTAAGTGAGCGGAAAGGTTATCAGCAGATATAACTGCTACAGCTGCACAAACATTTTTTTTCTGAATCAACAAGAACATTTATTCCTTCTGATGAAAGCTTTTTAAGATCATCTATCAATGGCTTCAAAATTTCATCTAATCCAAATTGTTTCACATGGCAGTAGCGGACAAGTAAAGCTAAATGAATATGTTTTAACTGAGAACAATACTTGGTACCCAAATTTCCAATGGTATAGTAAATTGCACACAGTTTGTGTTTGTTACGTTTAGACCCCAGGGGATTACATACCTCGAATTCATCTTCATAAAAATGTAACCTTAGGGCTTGTGGGTTATCTGCAAAGAATTTGTTATTTTTGAAATGAAGTCCATCTCGATAATCATTTAGAACAAATTCATCTTTTTCTACATTCAGCTCAGTTTGTATTTGGTCCCAAATGTCCTCATGAGAACAGTACTTCCTTAATACCTCACAAATAGGAACGTAAGAGTAACTTCCAGTCTTGTTACCACTTGAGTCTCTTAGTGTGTACTGTACGGGTTCAGTCAACTCAAATTTTGATTTACAAAACTCTTTGAACATGTGTGGAGACCTAACAAGTCTTGAGGCCTCTGAAAAAAAGTCTGGTGACTGTAGCACTTCTTGAAGTTCTGGACATGCTGCAAGATCAAAGCCATTTTTTTCTAGGTGATATGCAAGAAATTCATCATAGTTCTCTTTGAAAAAACTAAACAGGAAATTAACATCATCCAAAATTTCTTGCTGTACTGACTGAGGCAAGTGATTTTTTTCTCTGCATTTCAACATGAAGGCAAAAAGGTTCTCTCCAAATTGCTGCAAGAGCTCATTCATGTTTGGGGGTGCTGAAAAAGCAACATCAGTAGTACATTCTTCCTCAACCTCATCAAGAAGAGGCAGAGGGTCAGTAATCATAGTTGTAGTCTGTTGTAACACTGTATTTTTATGTTTTCGGTAAACATGACATCTAAAGGACTCATACTTTGTAAATGATCTCTGACAGTCATTAAGACCACAAGTTATTGAAAAATTTGCCTCATGCGCATGAATGAGACCAATGTGCTGGATTAATTTGATGATTGTGAATGTTCTTCGAGAACATTTAGGGCAAATGAACAGGTGGGGCATTTTTGCTGATCTTACTGTAAAAGGTTTATTAGTCTGGTAACTGGGGTAGGAAGCGGCTTGTCACCATCCACAGTAAGTTTCAAAACATACCGCTGAAGAAACATCAGGGTGTTCTTCAAATGAGATGGATATGTCAAATTGAAGACGAAATAAGCAAAAAATGCTGCAAGAGCCCCTTCATCCACACCGCTCGCCCGGCAGATCTCGATCGCATCAACTTTGATGACTGCAGTGACTCTTCTTGTAAACACAGTTTTCCAGTCAGTGGTCTCCTGTACTTGAACAGTTGGATATGGTGAAGATGGTTCCCTCTAAATGACAAAGCACAAAACAGAAACAGATTCTATATCAGTCAAATTTTCTCAGCAGATGACTAAACTGATGTAGAGAAAACTGACATGCATAAAGTCTAAGATAATTATTATTCACCCATTTGTATGTGGCCACAATAAATACAGTTCAAAGAGTTAGTTCACCCAAAAAATGAAAATTCTGTCATTAATTACTCATCCTCACATTGTTCCAAACCTGTAAGACCTTTGTTCATCTTCAGAACACAAATTAAGATATTTTTGATGAAATCTGAGAGCTCTCTGATCCTGCATAGACAGCAAGGATATTACCATGGTCAACGCACAGAAACGTAGCAAGGAGTTTGTTAAAATAGTACATGTGACATCACGGGTTCAACTGTAATTTTACGAAGCTACGAGAATACTTTTAGTGTGCAAAGAAAACAACAACATAATTTCCCTGAGTTACCTTATTCTGCCATTTTGGAGAATACCCCAGAACGTAATCAGCGTTGTTTGCATTCAGCATGCGCGTGTTATCTACTGAACGTAAAGAACGCTAATTACATTCTGGGGTATTCTCCAAAATAGCAGAAGAAGGTAACTCGGGGAAATTATGTTGTTGTTTTCTTTGCACACTAAATGTATTCTTGTAGCTTTGTAAAATTACGATTGAACCCCTGATGTCACTATTTTACCAATGTCTTTGCTACGTTTCTGTGCGTTGATCGTGGTAATATCCTTGCTGTCTATGGAGGGCCAGAGAGCTCTCAGATTCCTTTAAAAATATCTTAATTTGTGTTGCGAAGATGAACGAAGGTCTTGCAGGTTTGGAATGACATGAGGGTGAGTAATTGATGACAGAATTTCCATTTTTGGGTAAACTGCCCCTTTAAGAATTGCACATAAATACAAAACAAAGTACTATATACACACCTCCCCAAGCACAATGAAGTGTTCTAATTTCTCTCTGAACAAGGCTGGCAACATGAGAAGTGCTGCTTTAAAATCAATTCCTGGAACATAAGATGTGACACACAAACAAATATGTAGTAATCTATCCAAGGCAAAAATTAATTACAAAGTCTTAATAAAGTGCTAAATAAAGTTTAGGAGTCAATTACCAAGATGGTCTTCACTAAGAGATTCTTCTCTAGCTTCTTTGTGCAGCTTTGCTAAAGGGGATTTCCCTTGTGCAAGCCGTAGCACGCTGGATGTAATGTGTCCAAAATTTTCTTGAAAGTGGCGGCTCAGATGAACACCTCTAAACAGGAAACCAATTTCTTGATAAAGCTGCAGTTAATTGAAAAAAAGACAAGCATAAGTAAATCAGAGGATTTTATACAGCTTTAGTGTTCTACATGTTAATGAGTTTGTGTAATTTCAGAATTATAATTTGCATACTAACCCCTGACGGACCCTTCAAGAATGGATATTTGTTGATGGCATCTTCAACAGTCATACCACTGGTAATCTCCTTTCGCCTCCAGGTAAAGGTCCTCCTCATTCGCTCTTCCACAATGTGAGTATCTGGCTGTGTCCTTCTATACTGTTCCTGCAGGACTTTCACATGTCCCTCTATTGATGTAGCATCCTCTCCAACAGCATCCACCTCCTTGTGTATAGACAAAAACAAATCAGTTAGAATGTTATTTCTATGGATTCACCGAAATGTCGTCTGCTGAATATTATCGACCAAAATGGCATTTTCGTTTTTTTTTTTTGGCCAAAACAGAAAAATGGCCAAAAATATGAGCTGAAAATATTTGCAGGTTTCACTCTCCCTCTAACCACCGTTACTACGTGGTGTGACGTTCCACTCAATATTCTGCTCTATGAATGTGCGTCCCGCTCGTGCTCAAAGGAAAAGCTTTGGTCAAACAACATGCTGACAGGAAATTTCTGTGCATCTAGAATTTTCGGATTCATTTTGGACCAATAATTTTTATTTTGGTGCATCCCTAGTTATTTCTAATTTCTAGGCAAGAAAATAATGAAAATTTGCATCTTGTCATTTGTAATAATGATACATTTCAGAAAAATACACTGGTAACAAGCGTAAAAAGATTATAAAAATTTGCTCTCACCAAAGGCTTTGTAATTTGTTTGCAAATGGTTTCTTCAGGTTGCAGAGACTTTTTTGAATGACCAAACTTCTGTTTAAATCTTTTCACTTCTTCAATGTCAGCCAAAGGTGTCCGCTCAAATTTAAACTTGCGTTTCAGAGACACATGCCAAGTGTGCTATTTAAAAAAAAAAAAGTAGTTACAAAAAATAAACCGCATGAACCAAGATTCAAGAGTAGAACATTAAAGGTAAACCAACTACTTACATATCCATTGCCCTCTTTGTCTTTTAAAAAAGGGTACCTCAGAGTCAGGGCCTTAGCCACTTGAACATACTCTTCATTAGTTGGATACCTACAAAAATATTTTAAACGTGAATGTAGAATTAAATGTTTAAAATTGAATGTAAGCGATTAAAATGAGAAATGAGAAATACTTACATTTTGTACTGAGCCATGCTTTCATACAACGTTCTAACAATTTTGATTCGTTCTGATGATGTTAGTTGGCATTCTTTTCGGTCCAACTTGGCCTGAACATCAAATGGAAACTTCGCAACTTCGAAAACTGCAGGAAAAGCTGTTGTCGGGCTGATTTTACTATGGCAAAACGAGAAGTAATAATCAGATATCGCAATGTTGCAGGTATACATAAAATAGTACAAATACTGTAAAGTACCAGTTTCAGTACTGAAAAGACAAATTAATAAAACAAACAACAACATCACTAACTTCAGATTTTTACCAAACAAGTTTTATTTAAAATGTGTGCCCTACCCTTTACTTTATCATCTTAGTTGTCAATTCATACACTGTGGTAACCTAATAAATAATTATACAGTAAACATAAATAGTGATGCACCAAAAATTCTGAGCACACTGAGCGGAGTCTGTGCACTCTGTTTTTTCTCAATGTCAAAGTTTCTGTTATCTTATCTGCTCAAGTAGTACTTTCTGTTGATATTTTTGACAAAGAAAATAGCTGAAATTTCAGAGCCTCTAATACATTGTTACAGATGCAAGAAATTGATAAACTAAGTACTAGTAGAAGTACAGTAAAGTAATAGGCTATGTAGGGAGGCATGGGGAAATTACCTAGTTATTTTTAAGATTTGCTTTTAGAATAGTTCTCTGAAACAAATTAAACATTATTAACCAGCAATTACCTTGCTCCAGCTGATGACTGGCATTCTACAGGCACAGGTTCAAGAGTTAATGTCACTGTCTCCTTCATTTGCTGAACAAATCGATGGAATTTTGCTTGTTTTTTAAATGATCCCTCAAACAGGAATGAAATCATTGACTCGGTCAGTCCAATGTCAACAGTCTCTCCATCCACATCATTGTCTATAACATAAAAAAATGAGAAGTATCATTAAACCCATCAAACTGATGCATGTACTAAACCACTGGTTTTGAAGCTTTTCCTTTTAATTGGATAAGAAAACACTGTGAGATAATAACCAATAATTTATATTTTACATATTTTTCCCTGTAATTTTTATAATAGAATAAGGCAAACATATATTTTATAGTTTTTAAACAGTAATACATTTTATATTGATTAGCATTGCAGTATTCATATACTTTATTACTTGGAGATGGAAAAAACATATCGTTGCAAATATGTATTTATTGTCATGTAGCCTATTTATTATCATTTATTTCATGATGTGTAAATTAATTGTATTATATATATATATATACATACATACACCCGCACATTATTTCTTATATAAAAATAAAGCAGAAAACTATAAAGACAAAGTAAATATGAAATAAACTTCTTTTTCTAATACAGTAGGTTTAACATTGTTTATTTGACAATCAAGGCGCAAGGAGAACTGAGCACAGAACTGGGAGAGCGCTTCTCTGTTGTGTCATTCAGCATGATTCCGTCTATACACATCTATAATTCCGCCTATCTATCCCGCCTTCACTAACTGCATGTTAATCGATAACGAATTGTGATTGGATGGTAATTTTGTTATATAAAAAGCGTAACGTTAAGTTAGGTGTGTTCTCTTAGAGATTTTCAAGAGCTAGTTTGAATAACGTAAATTAGGGCGACTAGAAGTCCCCTTATTCAGCTCTATTTTTAGTGTCCCGACTTATTTAGAAAACAAAAACATGTTTTGTCCATTATTTAAAAATTCCTTTACTACTGGGTGATCAGAGCAAGTAGTAGAAGTGCTGTGTCAAGCTAGAACAGCCTAATCAAAGGGAAAAAAATGCAGGGGACGAATTCATATTTTATTAAAAGTAAGGATAAATATTCCCCGCATAAACATCTACTCCCATGTTTGTAACAAATAAATATTCATTTTGGTGCTGTCCTTTTACTTAATTACGTTAATCATTTGCTTTGTCGTCTAAACACAAAATGGCCGCATATAACGAGTTCGTTGGGCAACTCCTGCGCCTATTACAAAATGTCGTCATACTAGCAAAGGCGGGAAAAATTGTAAGCAAATGTAAAACGTTAATCACTAATTACTGTACAGTTGTTAATATTGCAAATATATTAAGTGGCGGCCATAGTTATTATTATTTAAGCAACAAGGTATGAGAGGCGGATAAAAAGATCACGGATAACTGGAGGTCACTTTACACTAGAAAATCCTCAAGAAAACACTCAAAACGTTTTAAAAATGTAACAGAATACTCACCTTCGAATTTTTTCCTCTCCTCTTCAGTGACTTCGATGCCAAACTGTATTAACTCCTTTATTAAGTGTGCTGTAGACATCCTAGCCAGCTCCATCCTGCACTGACGCAAGCACTTTTAGCGGGCTGACAGCAGTTTGACAAAATCAACTGAACATTGAGTCACACGTGTGAAAATAAGATTATATAACATTATTCCGAATTTACCTGAGAAATGTTTTCTCCAAAACAGACTCAGCGTTGAAAACCGTAGGAGATTCTGTCAGAGCAGCTGGCAAACTCAACTGAAAGACTCAAGCAAGCCAAGCAAGGGACGTTTTCTTAAAGCGATAACGTCTGCATAAGCAAGTTTTAAATATAATTACTTGAGTGTAATTAAATGTTGCCATTCCGCACTGTCCTTAGGCTATTCCAAATTTCATTCAGCGTCTTAAAATAATGCAAAGGTCAAGATTTTAAAGTAAAAAAAAACATTAAAAAACTGACGAAAGACTATAATATTACAACATTACAACAAAAAACATTTACAGTTATTCAAAATATTTAATTTCATTATTATTGTTTGTTAATTATATCTGTCTCATTTTACAGGTAGGAGACAAGTGGTTGTAGGCTTTCGTACACGGTTTGAGAAGATATTTTAAAGTAATTTAATATAGTGTCTTGATGTTATCATGAGTTCACACACATTAAATTAATAAACAACAACAATAACAGCAACAAAAACACAGTTAGGCCTACTTTAATTGGGTCTAAACTTTAAATAAATATATAAATAAAAATTCAAATAATTCCAAGGTACAAAAATGTACCTTTCACATCTGAATCTGAAAAGTTGTACCTTTATAACTCGTTTTGGGAACAAAATTGTACCCTAAGTACCTATTGTGGACCTTTAAAGGTACCATTATATTTTTTGTTCCCCTAGGAACAAAATTGTACCTCCGCAGTACCTTTTTTTCTGAGAGTGTATGGGAACACCTCAAAATACTTTTGTCATGTATATTTATGACTTCTTATTTTGATTCTAATTTTGTCTCAAATTTTGACTCTGATTTCAGATTCTGATTCAGATTTTGATCCTGACTCTTATTCTGATTCTGTTAATTCTGATTGATTATGACTCCTCTTCTGATTGTAATTTTGACTCATTTTGTTTCAGATTCTGACTCTTGTTTTGATTCTGTTCCTGATTCTAATCCTGATCTTTTGATTATGGCTGATTCTGATTCTAATTTTGACTCTGCCTTTGACTCAGATTCTGTTCCTGCGCTCTTAAAACCATAACAGACTATGGGAACTCAATACTTTTTTGTCACTTATTTGTTTGTTTATGACTTGTTTTGATTCTAATTTTGATTCTGATTCTGATCCTTTGATTATGATTTATGTTCTGATTCTAATTTTGACTCTGATTTTGATTCAGATTCTGTTCCTGATTCTAATTCTGATCCTTTGTTTGTAACTCATTATGATTGTAATTTTGGCTCTAATTTTAATTCAGATTCTGCTCCTGATCTCTTAAACCCAAAATAGACTAAATAGAACTTCGGCCATAAATTTATTGTTTTGATGACAGTGATGGCTGATTTTCAGTAACAATATCCTAAACAACTACAGTATTTTGGCAGAAGCTATAGTGTTTATGGTAATTGGTAAAAGTGAAGGACAGCAGAAGTGAAAAATGCCTCTGCGACGATACGGTTTGTCTTCATCAAACGGAAAGAAATAAAGATAAAATTGACAAAATAGGGGAACAAAGTGCCATGACACATGCTAGTGCCATTCGACTATATGGAGCAATTCTTGTACACACACACACACACACACACACACACACACACACACACACATTTAGCACTTCCCAGCAGTGGCTAATGAGATGCTTCTTGTGCTCAAAACAGTCAGAGTGTATTTAATGAAGAGTGGTGTGTGTGTGTGTTAAATGAAAGTGTAATTACTTTGTGTATATTAACAGATGTGCTCTGTTTGCCTTGGTCCAGTGCAAACGGACCGAGCGCTGTTTCATGAGATTGTGTGTGTGCTAATGTGTGTTGTCTACGACGGCTGTGAGAATACTTCATAAATTCATTTGCGTGTCTGTGGAGGTCAGCGTGTCTCATAACAACCCTCAGCATTAGCAATAAATGCTAACTCCTTTTATTGCTAAAACACATCCCATAAAACACCACAGCAGTGCAGTGTTCCTTAATGTAAACATTATTAAATGAACTATGGCTCTCTTCGGGATAAATTAGGAACCATGGAGGTCGGTGTCCTTCTAAAATACAAACGAACGCAAACAGAAATGTGGTGCTCGAGGCTTCATTGAAGATGCATGCGTGTGTTTGTGTGTGCGAAATCTCCTGTCACCGTCAACCCGCAAACATCACACAGTGTTTTTCTGGAACGTTCTGCTCTTGTTTCTGACTGTTTGTTTGTGTGCTTGAATGTAATGAAGTGGGAGCCCAGCCGCTGTTTACAGGCTGGAACAGTCGTTCCAGGAGTCTGACCTCCTTAGAGGGACATGCAACACTTTGTATGTGTAAATGAGGAATGTGAGTGTGTGTGTAATTATTCGAGTGTAATTATGGACATTTCAGAACGTGTATGTGTGCGTGTTGGTCTCAGGAAGGGGGGAAAAAAGAGGCACTCACTGCTCCTATTGAACTTGACCTGCAGGCCTGATCAATGTAGCACAGCGTGTGATGGAATGAGAGAGCCGACTTATTACCCTGGAGAAAGAGAGAGATAGGGGATTGAAGGCAAGACACTTTAGTTAAAGGCAGGATCTTGAGGGGTTAAAGAAAGCGAATGAAAAAAATGTGTATTTCTCCTTTGCTGAGTCTGTGTATTTTCATCACTCAGAAGAGAATGCTCTGTACTGAGGTTCATTTACACACAAGAAAAGCTCTTTGATCTGTTGTAAATCGTGTTTAAAACTGCTGAGTTTGCCCCAGAATAGCTCTCTTGTTTTATTATTTTAGTAGAGATGAATTTAGGGATGGACTGGTCGATTCAGAGGTTTTTCACCACCTTCTTTACATTTAGTTTTCTATATGCATCCTGATTTGTTTAATTATTTTTAGTAATTTTGTTTTAATTATATTTTGTTGAGCGTGTTCAAGATTATTTTTGATCCTGGAGTCTGATACAGATTCTTACAGATCTTAATCCTGATTCAGATTCCAACTCTTATTCTGTACCTGATTCTAATCCTGATCCTTTGATTATGACTCATATTTATATTATGATTTTGATTCAGATTCTGATCCTGACTCTTATTCTATTCTTGATTCTAATCCTGATACTGACTTTGATTACTTATTGACTCTTGATTCAGATTCTTATACAGATCGTGACTCTTTTTCTGATTCTCTAACTGATTTTAATCCTGATTCTGACTCTGATTATGATTTATATTTAGTTTCTGATTTTGAATACTATTTTGAATCTGACTCAGATTTGATTCAGATTCTGATCCAGATTCTGATTCTTTCTCTCATTCTGTACCTTCTAATCCTGATCCCTTGATTTTAACTCATATTGTGATTCTCATTTTAGACATATTTTAATACTGACTCTCATTTTGATTCAGATTCTGATTCTAAGTCGTGTTCTGATTTTGTTACTGGTTCTAAACCTGATACTGACCTTGATTATGATTTGTATTCAGATTGTGATTTTAAGAACGTTTTGAATCTGACTCTGATTTTGATTTTGATCCTGACTCTTATTCCTTATTCTGATTCCATTTCTGTTCTAATCCTGATACTGACTTTGATTAAGATTCAGATTCAGATTAGAAAGTGTTATTTTAATTCTGACTCTGATTTTGATTCAGAATTTGATCCTGATTTTAATCCTGATACTGATTTTTATTATGACTTGTATTCTTAATTTGATTTTTAGACTTATTTTAATTCTGATTCTGCTTCTGGCTCTTATTCTGATTATGATCTTTATTCTAATCCTGATACTGACTTTGATTATGACTCTGATTTTAATTCAGATTCTTATTCTGATCTTGACTTTTTCTGATTCTGTTCCTGATTCTAATCCTGATCCTGATTTTGATTATGATTTGTATTCAGGTTCTGAATTTGAGTCCTGTTATGATTCTGACTCCGATTTTGATTTAGATTCTAATATCAAGTCTTATTCTGGTTCTGTTCTTGGTCCTAAACCTGATACTGACCTTGATTATGATTTGTATTCAGGATCTGAATTTGAATCCTATTTTAAATCTGACTCTGATTTTGATTTGGATTCTGATCCTGACTCTTATTCCATATTCTGATTCTGTTTCTGGTTCTAATCCTGATACTGATTTTGATTTAAGATTCGTATTTAGATTCTGAAGTGTTATTTTAATTCTGACTTTGATTTTGATTCAGATTTTGATCCTGATTCTGATTCTAACCCTGATTCTGAGTTTGAATATGATTCATGTTCATATTAAGATTGAGTCTTGTTTTGATTCTGACTCTGCTTTAGATTCAGATTCTGATCCAGATTCTGATCTTCATTTTTTCCCTAATTCTGTTTCTGATTTCTGATTCCGGTAAATCTCCATCACCTGTTTTCAAATGGAGCTGCATTTAATACACGGAGCCGTAGATCACTTAGAAGCTACGCAATATCGCGTTCATTATGGAAGGCGATTCATCTGCG
>JAUZSZ010000079.1:33734357-33744405 GCA_034780575.1 Labeobarbus marequensis | reverse complement strand
ATATATGTACAGCTTGGAAAGAAAATATACAGCAGCACAAATCTAAGAGCAATAAAGACATCTCTGATTGTGATTGGCTACGTGATTGTGACATCAGTAGCTCTGGTCCCACCAATCCCCTGCCAAAGTTTGCAATCTGTAGTTCAGAAAACTTCAACCCTGTCATTGATTATATTTGCACAAGAATAACTGTACACAAATCAATATAAACTTTCTGGAATTTCATATTTTTTGCAAATTCAGAAAATCTCAACTTTCTACATTTTGTCCTCAACCCATTTATTTGCTTGTGAGTGAAGTTCTGGCGTAAGCGACTGCCAAGACGCCCAAAGCACTCCTACACAGTTCCTACAAGGTGGTTGAAATAGTACTAGTAAACATGGGTTACTTGAAATCAGTTTACATACACAAGTCGTCATCAACAGCCGAAATGAGGGAAATTAACCATGCAAACTTTGGCTTGTTTGGTGAACCTCACCTCACAAAAAAACAAGTGTACTTTCTTTTTATCGACCTCCATCATGCAAATACTAAACAACATTCAGTTTCAATCAGTAGCAGTGGATAATGATGACAATATCAACAATCATAACAATACTAACTGTGGCACAATAAATGTATGGCACAATGTCAAGCACGTGAACTTATTTCACATGCTTTAGTTGCCATTTTTGTCTCGTGATGCAGCGGTCAGTGCTCAGAGCGGCTCGCATGCTGATCAGCCGCACAAATATAATGTGTTTTTGCCAAAAATCCCTGAGACACTCAAGGGAATTCTGTGGCAGTCTGTTTATATCTCAGAGAGTGAAGAATGTGTTTCCTCTCTGTCTCGTGGCAAAAGATAAATACTGTCTTCTCACAAACTGTCAATCAATAGGCATCTGCATATTAACGGCACACAAAGGAAAGAGGTAAGATCACACAGAAGAGGGTAAGGCGGGTGAGTTAGAGGCGTTGACTGGTTCTCGGCTGGTTTAATGGGAGGCAGAAGGCTGAAGTCACTCCCTGAAACGCTTCTTGGCAGGTTGCTGCAGATTGGCTGTTTCCACGGCGATTGCAGAAGACGCAGGGGTCACGCGACCCCAAGCAGAAGAACCTGCGGACGCACCTGTGAAGACTTTACCTGGAGAAGAGTGAAAGAACCGTCATGACCCTATAATCAATCCTGCTGATTATCAGAATCACATCAGGGCAAGCTGAGATGCATTCCTGAGGTTAATACTCACACACACAGAGTCGGTTTGAAGATTCTGTAATGTTTTTGTATCGTTTGTAAATAATATTCTGAATATGTTCAGTTGATTTGTCTGTTAGCACATGCTGTAGTGTGCAGTGATGCACCAAAGTTCTTCATGACAGAAAATATTTGACCAGTTCTGTAGGGCCGAAGCGTTGATGTTTAATTAGTGCTTCTCCAGCGGCGCTTTCTGAGTGTGTCAGTGTCTGTTTCATGCACACGATCTGGATAAACTGTGTGGATGCTCGTGCTGGATTAATGTCACATTTACCTCAGGAAAGTCATTCAATATCTGTAAATTGTCAGCTAGAGAAAATAACTATAGAGGGGAGCATTTTGTTAAGTATATGCACTGTATTACATATTCATTATAGTTTTGCTTAACTTGCTGTCTTCATTAACTAATGTATGTGTGAATAAATACGTTCTGAAAACACTTTTTTATTACAGCCACCGTATAAAGGTTCATTTTTCAACAATAAATTGAAGTAGAAACACAATAAAAGCTGCTTTATATGCTCATTTAAATGTTTCTACTCATTTTGAGTAATGATTATTAAATAAACTAAAACATTGGTTTGTTTCAGGAAAAATTAATTTTGGTGCATCACTAGTCATGTTTTATGATGGCAGTGAGGCGAGCAGCACGTGATAAATCTCGTCCCTGTTTGTGATTGGACAAATCATGACTAACTCAAGCAACGCATGATGTCACATGACTGATCTCATGGAAGGAAGTACTCAACACTGACAGCACAAGCAGCATGAGCTGAAACACACGCCACAAACCAGACTGTTACCATGGCAAAGAGAGGAAGAGGAGGAGCTTAGAGAGGAAATCCTGAGCTCGTTCATCTGGAAACACTCAGAGAAAATGAGAGAAACAGAGGAAAGACAGAAGACAGAAAGAAGGAGGTTGAGATTCAAGATGAGGGACAAACACAAGACAAACAGCACTAAACACAACTTATCTGGATGAAACTGAACACTCACCTCTAGATTCGCTCTGGCTTTTTTCAGCACATCTCGTGTCCGGGAAACTGTAAGAGAGACGTTAAAGCTCAGACACTGATGTCATCATTACGCTAACAAGCCAAACCACGTAAAAAGCAAAACTCCAAACTCACTTTGACAAACTTCAACAAACTGAAACAAATGAAAGGTGATCAGTGACTCGTCTGTGGTCCTGAGCGTCTGACTGGTTGTTGTTCAAATAGTGAGACTAGCTGCGCTCAGCATGTGATCTTTTTGTTTTTTTGATTTCATTCCTCTCTACATGCCCAAATGCAATTGACATAAAATCATAAAATGCATTCTGCTGTTGCTTAACTGCACATTGTGCCTGATACTAACAACACTCATTAACAACACTCATTTTTTTTGTACACTGAGAGACAGAGCAAAATGCAAAAAACAAAGTATACCTTGGGCGTCATGTGTGCGCATATACACAAAAATGTCAAAATGAGAGTTTACATATGTAATAAG
The DNA here is from genome assembly GCA_034780575.1 of Labeobarbus marequensis. Taxonomy (NCBI): domain Eukaryota; kingdom Metazoa; phylum Chordata; class Actinopteri; order Cypriniformes; family Cyprinidae; genus Labeobarbus; species Labeobarbus marequensis. Next base: position 33,741,680 of record JAUZSZ010000079.1, on the reverse strand, counting down.
TGCTGTCATTTATGTCTTAAGTGAATGTAAACCGTTTTGGAGCAAATTGTATTTCAGTGCGTCAGTATACTGATCCGTGCATTAGTTCTTAAAATGACAGCAGTCTGATAAACCTACTGCTGTCTGTCATTAATGTTAATCAAACCACAAACAACAAAACAAAAATCAAAGAGAAAATCACTCCCTGCTCTTGATGAGATTTTTTGAATGATATTTTCAGATGCTTCATTCATGTAGTGAAAACTATTATGCTGTGTTTTATTCTACATTTGACTACTTTATTCGATGTCTGTGTCAGGCTATTACTTGCCTGAATTCTGCTGATAGACTGAAAAGCATGGTTTGTTCATGTTTGCACTCACGCTGGTTGACAATGAAGGTCTCCATGCTTTCTTTGGTTCGGTTGGAGCAGCGCAGACGCTGGATGGTTCCCTGCAGAACCTCCTCCTGTTCGGCGATCCGCAAACGCAGCAACTGGATCTCCTCACGCATCGACTGCTCCTGAGAGGAAACAGCGCCACATTCAGCTCAGTTCATTCACATTAAACACTGTATTTGATTTTTAGGGCTCAATAAATGCGGTACGAACCCTCTGAATGAGATGAGCGGGACCGTCGCTGCTCGGAAGCGCCGCCCGCCAGAACATCTTGAGCAGAGAGACGGCCTCGTCCAGAATCTGACTCAAGGTCTTGGTGTCGGAGAGCAGCGTCTTCTCTGTGTTGTAGTCTTGAGCCTGTAAGAGCGAAACACATGACATGTCTGCCGTTTGCACAAGCGCTCTGATTTATCAGCGGCGTCTGAGCATCACCTTCCCTCCGCTGATCTCCAGCAGGGCTGATCCGAGATTCGCCTGCAGCGCCGCCTCCATCCGCTGCACCAGTGCCCGGCCCTCCATCACCTGCTGCTGCAGCGCGCTGTAGTCGTCCACGTGACCGATGGCGTGCCGCCCGTTACGATTAGCGAACGAGCCGTCCGGAGCTTCTCCTTCCAGATCCGCATGAGGCTCCAGTGAGTCTGAAGAGAAGACGCTTTTTAGTCCTTCTTATCAACCTGATTACCACACTTGGACATTCCTCAAGCAGCACCACTAATAACTAGTTCCCAATCAGAAGTACTTCAGCAGGTTCCAGGAGGCCGATGGGAAGTTTATTTGTAACTGCTGCCAGAACTGTTAAACTTGTGCAAGACAAACAAGTTCAGGTTCTCAATGAAGCGAGAAGCCAAGTCTAATTGTAGGTTTAATTTACTGTTTCACAGCAGAAGATTAATAATATAAACTAATAATGACTTAAATTCCAATTGAAACTACTTGATAGGCCTGCATTTCAGTCACAATCCCAGCTGCAGCTGATGTTAGAACACACCGTTAGTGTTCACAGCGCTCTCCTCCATGAGTACGGCGAGTACAGCGGCCCTACATCTCTGACAGGAGGAGAAGGAGATGGGTCTGTGGAGCACGACAGAGCGGTTAGTACGTCACAAAACCATCACATCCATTCACAAACAACAGCACTGGACAGCTGCAGGTAATGCTCGTCATATTCAAGCAGATTCTCAGGGCACATAACAACACCTCACACATAAGTGTCATGTTTTCTAGTTGTAAATCACTAGGGTGGCCATACGGGTCATTTTTACCGGACGCGTCCTTGCCAGGATTTCTATATTGCCTAAAACAGGGGTGTCAAACTGGAGGGCCTGGAAAGTTTAGTTCCAACCCTGCTCCAACACACAAATCATGTAGTTTTCAAAAAAGCCTGAAGGACTTGATTAGCTGGATTAGGTGTGTTTAATTAGGATTGCATCTAAACTCTGCAGGGCTCTGGCCCTCCAGGAACTGAGTTTGATACCCCTGGCCCAAAAAATCCAAGTTTTGGCAGTTTGCACTTTGCAGATTGATCGTTGTATGACATTCACGAGAGCTATAGAGAGCAGAGCAGATGGCTCCTTACGCTTTCGAATCGTTCTCGCGGTACTTTGGTGTCATACAATGATTGGTGCGCAGCGACGCTTCAAGCCAAATGAACAAACAAACATGCGTATTTGCATCGCATTGATAGCTTTGATTCTCTGTAGATCTCACCTTCTCACGTGCCACGATTGGTCGATTATGTACAATACCTGCATGTTATTGGTCAAACTACTTTGGATGTTTCAGGCAATATAAAAATCCTGGCCAGGACGTGTCCCATATAAATGGCACATATGGCCACCCTATAAATCACATGCAGAACAGTCAATGTGAAATCGACAGGTGCAGACGTTACCATGCAGAAGCTGTCGGCGATAAAGCACGTCCTGCAGCGGACTGGCCGGGATGATGGGCGACAGGCGCTGATCGATGCAATGATCCGGCTGTTTCTGCAGCAGAGCTCGTAGAGCACTGTTCTCCTGTACACTGCACTCCAGCTGGGCCCTTAGAGACTGCACTTCCACCAGCAGCTCTCTGAGCTCCACCTCCGGGCAGCGCACGCCACACACCAACCCTAAACCAGTGGCCAACAGAGAGAGAGAGGCTCAATGCACCGACTGGATGATCAAATCTATACGTGATTTGTTTGGAGTAACTGGAAACTGTCCTTTGCTGAGAATCTAGTGCTCAATATTCAACATCACTCACATATTCACACTTCACATGACAGAATGCACCGCAGCAAATCACGCTAGTGAGCAGCAGTGAAGGCTCTTTTACATACATCTTTTGCATTTCACAGGAAAAAAGAAACTCGGACAGGTTTGCAGCAACATGAGAGTAAATAAACCATGGCATAATCTTTTTATTTTGGATGTGTGTGGACTATTCCAGTAACGTTCACAGATGTTGTGCGGCATCTCACCTGCAGCGGCGCTCTTTCTCACGCCACACACACGGTCGTACAGCTGTAGTTCACTCTGTAGGGAGTGTAGCAGCTGTCTGCTCTCTGCTAACTGCTGCTGGAGTAAAGTCACCTCGTGCTGCAGTCTGAACACAGATCAGCAGTTACACAGCCTTCATTCACATGTCAGAGTAAGAAACAGATCACAACGAGCAGAAACTGCTTTCTTCAGACAGAGCTGCTCATATAGTTTCTCTGACCTGTTGTTGTTCTCCTGACTGTTTTGTCTGTCTTGTCGCAGTTGTTGGATTTGTTGGCTTTGTTCACAGTTGTGTGTCTGCAGCCTCCTCAACTCCTCCTTCCATTGCTCCGCCTCTAACTCCGCCTGCTGCAGACGGACACACCCTGAAAGCACCACCTCCCGGAGACGCTCCGCCTCTTCACTGCTGTCTGCATCACACAAATGTCAAATTATTAACTCTCTGGAGTCCTACAGACAGTGATGCTCATTCTGCAAATACACAAGATTGTAATATGATTAATGTGAATTAATGAGTGTTTTGCTGAAATACATGTCCGCTTTTAGCAGAGATATTAAATGCATGTGATCTGTTGCACTTATGTCTACGTATGTGGTCTGTAGACTGCTGGACTGGGTAAAAGAAGAGCTAAACAGTGATGCTCTCCATCAGCTACTATAGGTTGTCTAGTCCAGTGTTTCCAAACCCTGCTCCTGGAGGCACAGTATGCATGTCTCACTTCTCTCAGCCATTCATGCCTTTGTGTGTGTGTGTTGGTGTGTGTCTATATGTGTTAGGGTTAGTGTGTGTGTGTGTGTGTGTGTGTGTATACCTCTGTTGGCTTGTATCCTTGACTGTAGTGCCAGATTTTCCTCCTTTAATGCTCTGACTTCATTGGTCAGTTGACTGACTGCATCATGACTCTGGATCAAGATGTTGGTTGGAGTCACTGCCAAACACAAACACACACACACACACACACACCAGCAATGAGTCTTTGGTTTATGTTTAAAATGGTTCTCACATCTGTAAAGAAGCACACACACTCAACTTAAACACTGTATAAAGCAAATTAAACTCAAATTGTATATTTTGTATAAAGCAGCTCAGTGATCAGCCATCAAGAGTGAACACAGATTTACTGGCCAATTGTGAACAACTGTTTACTGAGTTTACTGAACTGCTGTATAAAACAATACGACACACAATTATTCTGTTGTTCTGAATATCATTCCAATCACAGATCAACAGCATGAATGTGAGCATCATATTGTGTCTATGTGAATTGTCTCTCTCACTCACACACACACACACACACACACACACACACCGGTGTCTCTCATCGCTGTGTCCAGGCGTCCCTCTAACTGCTGTCTCAGTCTCTCATTGGTTCTGATGGAATCTTCCAGTCGCTGACGGAGAGATCGAATCTCTCTCAGATGCTCCTCGATCACGTCGACACCTGTCAGTATAACATCATATTTACTGCAACTGAACATGAATTTGACAATGAGTACATTTGCTCTTGTCGTTTCTCAGTTTGTTTTCATTTAAACCGCTAATTGAGCAGCTGGACAGTTTCTCACACACACACCTGATTGGCTGTTGCCAGACTGATAATAAGATAATCCATCAAAACCTCTAATTGGCTGAATCATATTCTCCATGTCCCACAATGCATCTGTCTGCACAGATGGGCCTCCATTGTTTCCCAGTGCATGATGGGATACAGGTGCGTAATCGATGGTATGCGCGGTCAGCTGATAGCTGGAGAGCGAGTGAGGAGCGCTGAAAGCTGTTGGAGAAAGAGTGAAGCAGAAATTCAGTTTGGGACGACACAAGTCTCTAAACAAAACATTCACTTCTGCTCATATCACCAGAGTTTGCCAGGTCATGAATAAATAATAATAAATAGGAATAAATGAATAATGTCTAGTTACTTTGCCAACACATTTCATGAGAGAATCTCAAAATCTATAGCCTGTGCTGAAACGAGGGGCTTCCAGACACTTCAGATCATTCACATCACGACACACCAAAGATTGTCATGCATAATGAAGCTGAAATAAATGACTTTGGATGTTAGTGTCCTCAGCTCTCCTTAACAGAAACCTGGTTGCTTCTGTTCGTGGGTTTGCAGTAAGTTTGCAGCTGTTAGTCAGGGACAAACACACACAATCCCACAAAGTGCTGTGTGCTCACTTCTCATGGGCGGCCTCCGCTGTGCTGGGACAGTCAGGATCCTGCGGTCGGGGTCAGGGCAGGTCAGGGGGGCAAAGGTCATGGGGTTAGAGTAAGCAAGCCAGCTCTGGGTTTGGATCAGAGGCTGTGAGCTGGACAAGAGTCCTGTGAACACACCTGCAGACGGTGGAGCAGAGATGCATGTATCTCTATGTGTGTCAATGACATACTGTCACCCTGTCTAACTGTTGCACACTCCTGTGTCCTGCAGGGGGAGACACTGGACTGACGACACTAATGAGATCATCATCACGATCATTCAGCTAATACACACACTGTGAAGTTTAGGGAGTGACAGCCGCATTAACAGTCTGAGACCATGAGTAAAAGAAATGATCCGAAAGAAAAGATGACTGTAAAGTTTACAGATTTTATGTTTCAGATCTGTTTTGTCCTTTGTTTTAATGACAGCAGCATTGCAGCTACATGAACAAAACTTGATGATCATGTTTTCCAGCATTAGACAATTGTTTTCACAAGCGACCACGGTGTACCAGTTCTAACGCCATGGCAGAAGTTGGAGCATGCTAACTATTCTGTCTTTGTCTGCATTGATGCGCACAGAACACTATTTAATTTACCTGTTTGGAAGCACTTGTTAGTAGAAGCATTCGAGCAGCAGAAGAGGACAGCAGTTTGTAAGAGTTTTGTCTTGTTTTCTCATTAGATTTCAGCTCAGTTGTCGTTGCTAGGAAACTTTGTTTTGCTTACTGTGTTTTACCGTGGTAAACGCGCTCAAGTCGCGTTTGTTCTCCTTATCTCAAATGAATGGAAGTTTGATCTTCTACCATCTCTTACAGGCAACAGTTCATTTGAATCACATGCAGTTAGTATTACCCACCCTGTTGACATCCACTTTGTAGTTGTTTATCATCCCCCAGGTCAACTGGGTAACTTCTTGGAGGAGTTGGATGTGACCTGATTTCCTGAGGATGGAACTCCTCTGGTACTGCTCAGTGATTTCAACATTCACATAGATAAACCCCAGGCTACTAGGGATGCACGATATTTATCGGACAGATAAATTATCAACCGATATGGGTGAAAATGACGTCATTTTTATTGCTCCGATAAATAAATGAAATCCGATAACTAGATCCGATAAAGTATGCTTGCTGGTAAATCAATCAATCAGTCTGATTTATCTGAGATTCATCTTCTTTCAAGATGAATCTCATTTTTTGTTAATGAGTTGTTAATTGCAGATAAACCATAGTTCTGTCATAATTCTGTTAAACCATTTCTGTTACAAAGTATTGTGGTGCCTTACGCAAAAAATAAAAAAAACATTTGAAGAGTCAGGATTGATGCTTGTTATAGTTAGGCCAAAGCTACTAAAATATCAGTTTAATCAGTGAATCTTAGATTTTGTATTCTCCTGGGTGCACAAACTGCAGATTATATGAAAATTATAATATAAAAATATGAACTTATCTGTATCGGTATCGGCATCGGCCATGAGAAGGACTTAATTATCGGTTATCTGTATCGGTTAAAATTTTTCATATTGTGCATCCCTAATTTAAAGTGTTTCTGAAGTATATTTGCAATAGTGTCACTTGAGCTCAATCACATTTCAGTATATCTTTAGTTGGACTTCTGCACAATTATTGTATTATTAAATTAAGTGCATTAAGTACAAAATTAGCTTTTCCAATTTAATTTTAATTATACCAGTTTAGTATAACAAAAGTACAATAGCAGCATATTTTATACATAAATGTAAATGTATTTGTAGTAAACTTAGCACAAAATAATGTATTTCAAATAGATTTTAGTATATTTATTTGCCACTAAAGTCTAATCGTATAAATGTCTTTTCCTCCTCAGGGATCACACCATGTCTGCAGTCATGTCAGGTTAGTATCATAAACTAGATTTGATTCATTCACCTGCAGTGTGTTAGAGGTGCTCTTGGTCATTTTATCTTTCTGTGGCTCCTGTGACTGAAGTCTTTATACATGTCATTGTGGAAATAGACCTGTTCTGTTCACATTACTCTTTGTCACCTGATGAACTGATTCCACAGACCAAAGTCTGTAATAATAAAGGGACATATGTGTACATTAGTTGCACTTCATTACTTCAGGTTTTTGGGGGTATTTGTACTTCACTTGAGTTTTGAAAAAAAAAAAAAAACTTTTAATTTTACTCAATTACATGTGCAAAGAAACAGTTATACACTTGGACATTTTAATGAGTAAAATTAAATAGTTTATATAATAAAAAATACTTTGTTCAGCTCT
>JAUZSZ010000079.1:33618723-33631798 GCA_034780575.1 Labeobarbus marequensis | reverse complement strand
ACTCATCCAGAAATTGCTGAGCAACAAAAGTCCGGAGGAGCTGGAGGCACTGGCGGAGGAGAAGACACAGGGAGGCACGCCACTCCTCATCGCCTCGCGATACGGTCATCTGGAGGTGGTGGAGTACCTTCTGGAGCACTGCAAGGCTAATGTGGAGCTCGGGGGTTCGGTTAACTTTGACGGCGAGACGATCGAGGGCGCTCCGCCGCTGTGGGCGGCCTCTGCCGCGGGGCACCTGCTTGTGGTGAAGACGCTCCTGAAACACGGAGCTTCTGTTAATAACACCACCCTGACCAACTCCACTCCGCTCAGAGCCGCCTGCTTCGACGGTCACCTGGAGATCGTCCGCTATCTGGTGGAGCACCGCGCGGACATGGAGGTGGCTAATCGGCATGGCCACACCTGCCTGATGATCTCCTGCTACAAGGGCCACAAGGAGATCGCTAAATTCCTTCTGGAGCACGGGGCCGACGTTAACCGCAAGAGCGTAAAGGGCAACACGGCTCTCCACGACTGCGCAGAATCCGGGAGTCTGGAGATCATGAAGATGCTGCTGAAGTGTAACGCGCGGATGGAGCGGGACGGCTACAGCATGACCCCTCTGCTCGCCGCTAGCGTCACCGGACACACCAACATCGTGGAGTACCTGGTGCACCAGCCGCGCGCTGCTCGAGAAGAGCGCATTGACGCGCTGGAGCTGCTGGGGGCCACCTTCGTGGACAAGAAGCGCGATCTTCTGGGCGCCATGCGCTACTGGCGGAGAGCCATGGAGATGCGGCAGGAGGGCGAGAAAGCCCTGGCCAAACCGGCCCCGGGGCCGCCCGTTCCGGCCTACGACTGCGCCCGCGAGGCGTCTACATTTGAGGAGCTGGAGGGGTTGATCACGGACCCTGACGAAATGCGCATGCAGGCGCTGCTGATCCGCGAGCGCATCCTCGGCCCCTCGCATCCAGACACTTCCTACTACATCCGCTACCGAGGGGCCGTCTACGCCGACTCGGGAAACTTTGAGCGCTGCATTAGCCTGTGGAAGTACGCTCTGGACATGCAGCAGAGCAACCTGGACCCGCTCAGCCCCATGACCGCCAGCAGCTTCCTATCCTTCGCTGAGCTCTTCTCCTTCGTTCTGCAGGACCGAGCCAAGGGCGCACTGGCTACTCGGGTCACCTTCCAGGTAGGGTGACCGCTCGCTTTGTCCAAATACAGGAATGCGCCTCATGGAGTAAGTGCGCAGGACTGTCCCAGGTCTTAAAAACGCCGAAGTCCAGCGCACACTAAATCCAAGCTATCTCGAATTCCACTCCGGAGTGCTATTCAAGCCTTAAGTACCGTTCACACCAAGGATTATAATTATAAAGATAATGATAAACATATAGTTAAAAAGAAAATCATCCTCAGTATTAAAGAATACCAGAGTCCACACCACAGCTACAACGATAAAGACAGAAATATGACATGGAATCATTTTCAGAACGATTTTTTTCCAGCTGATGAACTATACGAACACTGACACCCAATCAGAATCCATCTTGCTATAACAAGCTTGAGAGTTTAAAGCGGCAGACGAGCGTGCGCTTACAATAAACAGACGATATCGTCCGCTGTTGTGGATGCTAATATCATTATCTTTATCGTTATTGTTCTTGGTGTAAACAGGCCTTGAGGGTGTGTTTCCACTACAGCGTCATATCTTCACTCAGTACCGCTGGCAACGCTACAGAGCCGCTGCTTTGGGGCGTATCAAATTTAGGGCAGAGTATGCTTATGAAAACAATGTTTACACCCTGTTTACGTTTCATCTTCTTGCGGTTCGCAAACTAAACACTTTATTGGCGCCATCTAGGTACAACCTAACATTTTTTCTTTTGCATATGACTTTTTCAACAACAAGTGACTTCAGCTCAGTAATCCACCAGCTAAGCAGACACTCAGGAACATATGTCAAAATCTTGCCTTGCCTACTTTTCACAGCAGTTGTTTGTTACTTGACGTTTTTTGCTCGATATTTGCATAAAGTCGAGGAATGCCCAACCTTTTTGACGCTCTCGGCCACTCTCAATGGTTTCTCTGCACCACTTTCAATCCCATAATGCACTGCGCGAGCATTTAAGCTCAACTTCCATAGGAATGAATTGAAAACGCTTGCTACGAGCCAGTGGAAACGCACCGTAACACACACTAAATCCATACTATCTCGAATGCCACTCCGGAGCACTATTCAAGACTATTTTACAAGGCGTCATAATGGCAACAAAAAAGAGAAAATGTGTTCTGTTGCATTGTGGTGTAATGGTGTTTTCTGGAAGGGATCAAATGAGTATTTTTAAGAGCTGAAAGGTAGATTACAGATGTTTTTATTAAGTTAGATATTATATAACAGTTTCTGGTTATGTTATGGGGCCAGTTTTACTAAGCAGGGTAAATTAGCGCGAGAGCGCAATTCCAAAACAGTGCGATGGGTGTGGAAATTTCTGCGGGTGATTTACTAACAATGCCCAAATTAAAGAACACAGACACAACATCTCATTTACATATCGACCAACGCAATACACCAAGCGCAGCACAGATTAGAGCAGTCGCAGATAAAGAAGCCACAGTACATTGTAAAGAACCGGATGCCAAAACATGAAGGGTTGAAGAAGTTTTGATAGAGCTGGTATTGCGGGAGGGTTCCAAGTCGTCTTTTATTTCCTGTAGCAAATTAAAAATAACTTGCCTTGGTAAGCTATATTTTCGTGTTCTTCTTGCATTCCAAATAAATTAATACATGTGGAAAAATCCTGTCCTTCTAGCACACGCTCTCTGTTCTCTGTGGCGCCTCCTCTAGCAGCAATAACTGCAGTCATTTCAAGTGCAAAATAGTTTAAGACATGCTTTTTTTGGGTGTTAAATAATGGCGCAAACACCAGTGATTTGACGAGCGCAAACGTTAGTAAATCTCATTGCGTGATTCATTTGAATACTCACCTCCCATAAATTTTGCATCTGAAACTCCTGCAAATGCATATTCAGCAAGGTCAGGCTCAAAAATAACTATGTCCATATCTTTTCAGCGCTAATTCTTCACTGCGCGTCTTTAGTAAATCCTGACAGTACTATTTTAACGCCAAAAGATGGTTAGCGCTGGCGCTAGCTGTTAGTAAAACTGGCCATTGGTGTTGGTAATGTGTCTCCCATTCAATCTTAGTAACTGTCCCACATTTGGTTTGTTTGTTTGGTCACTCTTCTTCCAGGACCTGATGGGTGTTTTGGGCAAGAGTGTGCGCGAGGTGGAGCGTGCGGTTGCGCAGCGGGACAGTCCTCCAGAGGCGCCGCAGTTCACCAAAGCGCTGTCCATCATTCTGCACCTGGTGTTCCTGCTGGAGAAGCTGGAGTGCGGCCCGGAGCAGGAGCACCAGAAGCGGAGGACCGTTTACTGGCTGCTGAAGCTGAACCCGCGGGCCAGGAGCGGATTCACGCCGCTGCACATGGCTGTGGATAAGGACACCACATCAGTGGGCCGTTATCCGGTGGGCCGCTTCCCTTCGCTAGCCGTGGCGAGTCTGCTGCTGGAGTGCGGCGCTGATGTGGACTCGCGCGACTGCGATAACAACACGCCGCTGCACATTGCCGCTGCTAACGGCTGTCCGGAGATCATGGCGGCACTGATCCGGGCCGGAGCGCACTTCGACGCCACAAACGCGCAGCACAAGACGGCCTACGAGCTGCTGGACAAGCAGAGCAGCGGGCGGCACGCGCTAAACCCGCTAAACTACGTCACGCTGCAGTGCCTAGCTGCCCGCGCCATCGAGAAGCACAGACTGCCCTACAAAGGGCTGATCTCGGAGGAGATGGAGGCCTTCATCGAGCTGCACTGACCCCAGCAATAATCCACCGAACTCGCCAGTAAAGCTCTGTCGGAGACAAGGGCTCGTGGGAAAAGCGTTTGCGAGGATGCTCGTGCTCCTTCCTTCCTTTGTGTGTAGGAAATTTGTTCTTTTCTTTGACTGACAGGGTTTGTTTCAGGGCTTAATTACACGTCACAAACTGCTTATCGATCGCATGATCAGAGCGTTAGTGTGTGCGATGCAAAATTGAAATTCAACCATTTTCTATCAGACTCTAACCGTCTCTTATCTATGGAAGCCCGTTTCCGCCACTGAATAAAAATAACAAAAGCTAATTGTGACTTTTCATCTCGCAGTTCTGATTTTTTTACTCAGAGTTGTGAGATATTAACTCACAGTTGCGAGTTATAAAGTCAGAATTATGAGATATAAAATCAGAATTGCGAGATATAAACTTGCAATTCTGACTTTTTATTCTCACAATTGCGAGTTATATGATGTTATGTTCTCAGAATTCCGAATTTATGTCTCGCAATTCTGATTTTTTTCTCACAATTGTATAACGTGCAGTTCTGAGGAGGAAAATGTTATGTTCTCAACTTTATAACTCGTAATTGTAAGATTATATCACACAATTCTGTGAAAAAAGTCTGAATTGTGAGATGAAAATGTTGCAATTAGCTTTTTTATATTTTTATTCAGTGGCAGAAACAGGCTTCCATACTTCTCAAATGTCATAACGTGGTGTTGAGTTGTTTGTTCTCAGTAATGATCCTGAAGGACTCTGAAACCTGAGGTGCCAAATGCTAGCCTTACACGATCGTCTTTTCTAACGTTGTGGCTTTGAATGTGTACGGCTGTGATTTTAAAGTGTTTTTACTGAATGACTGGCTCTGTGCTTTCCTTCCTCTGGGGATGGACTGTAATATATAGAACTTGGCACTTTATCCCCCGTATGAGAACAGCTATTTTCGAATTGCTGACGTTACATTGATATCTATGCAGTTTATTAACAGCGGTGGATTTGGAGTGACCGATTTGGCAACCCTGGTTGTTTTTGTGTTTTCCTTTGCAGGGTTACGTGAAAAGCTTCATTGTAGTCTTATTCTAAATGCCTGTAAGATTTCATGGCTGAAGTGATTTATTTCTCTGTTGGCCGGTCTGTCATTGTAAATGCCACCCTGTGAAAGCACTTTGGAAATGTTAACACTCTGTTTAACTTCGAAAACCAGAGACGTCTCTCAGAAACTACAGCTGATTTGGTTAATTTAAGACAATTTACTACAAGACAAAAATGTGTATGGTGATGCCTGAATAAAATTCAAGTGTCCTGTCTGTCTGTCTGATGTCTGTTGGTCTCAGGAGCGACTGACGTAGATCTGAATCCGTCTGTGGTACTCCATAGAGAGCCGTTGATTGTGGTCTTTCCTTTCAGGTCGGGACGCTCGCAGCATCAGATGAGCATCATCCAGCCGCTTTCCAGCCGTTACGCAAGTTCTTCCTCTTGATAACTTCAGAACTTGCTGCACTGATTATCTAATGTCTTGCTATAGTTTATATCTTAATTTCTGCTTACTGCTGCTGCTGCTTCACACGGCCAAAACAAGTATTTCCATAAATGTCTTAATAATTTGAGTTTCTGGTGTAGATAATTTACATGTCTTCAATTAATGCTGTTATGTACATTTGTCTCATAAATCATGGGCAGGTCATGTTTTAATTCTGATTTTAAAAAAAATGTTGTAGTATTGTGTATAACAGGAGGACTTTCATCGCTGTGTTACAGTAAAAAGACATACTTTTCTAATTTCGGCCAAAATTGAACAACTTTGAAGTAGTGATTTGGGAGTGAAATATGACATTTCTTTCTCAGGCACAGCTTTCAGAGCTGATTGTGGTTCCTCTGGAAGCTCTCAGCATTAAAGGTTAGTGTTTCGTTTGGACGCGTTGCAGAAATCTTATCCATTCAGTGGAAACTGAAGTAATTTGACAGCTGTTGAATGAGCTTTTAATGGCTCGTCTGAGGCTGAGATGTGTTTGTATTCTGCTCTGTTTGCTCACAGAATCATGCAGCACTTCAATCATTTCCATCAGTGCCATTAACTTGATGTAGTTTAATTCTATTGTATTTAAAAATCTCTAGCCTTTATCTGCAAACATATAATGTTTAAAGCTATGTCTTGGATTTGTGTGTTATTTAACTAATGCTGTCCCTTCACTCTTGCAGAGCTTGGTCTTGTTTGTTCAAGGCCACATATACAACAGAAACCCGATCTTCAGGCAAGCAGATATAAATAGCGTGTCATGAACATCTGTGTGGGATCTCCTGAGAGCCACGGCCTGTGTTTCCTTGACTATTTTAGGGCCCTGAAGTCCTGTGCGTGTAATCGAACCCTTGGCTCTGGGGTCAGTGATCCTGAAGGTCTGGAGCCGCTCATCCACCGCAGGGTCAGTCATTACATCGAGTCCCATCAGAACTGATGAATGCTAATCGCTTTATTGATATTCCATTTAAATACTCTTCATGGGCTTGTCATTTGTATATGTGCTGGAAGACACTGATGATATAAAGCTCCGAGACGTGTAGCCGTAGCATACACTGCATTTCAAATGCAATCACACACTTGATTTATTTTACTACAGTAAACTACAGTGGAATTAATTTAACACATTTCTACAATTTTCATTTACAATATTCATTACAAAGGTTAAAAAAAATAGTTTGCATAAGTTTTCACACCCTTCAGTCAGTATTTTATAGATGCACTTTGAGAAGCTCCAGTAAGAGTCAGTGATTCTGAGCTTCCGTCTGATTGTTTCTCTCATTCTTCTTTTGCAGACCTGCTCAATCTCATCACATGTTCTGATAAATCCTCAGATGGACGGAGATCTGGATTGATGTTGTAGCTGTGGTCAGATCTGGATGGAAAGCACATCTTGTATCTTTGTAATGTGTTTTCAGCTGAAAGGTTGGGATGTTCTTCATGTGCTGTAAAAAAAAAGATTTTTCAAAGTAAAATTAAAATGATTGGAGTACGTTTTACAATAAAATACAATTTCTGTCTTTCTACTTTAAAATAAAATACCCATTTAATTCAGTGTGTTTCTTGCTGTTTCTTTGTGTAAGTCTTTGTGAAATTTGCTGTTTATACTGGCAAAGAAAATTACTAAGTAAATTCTGATTTTTAATTTCAATGCCACAACACTGCCTCACCATTAGATGGATTTCCAGACAGACATGCGTTTATAAATGAAATCCCTTAAATGCTCTTTATTTAGCTATTTATGTGAACTGCAGCCCCAGCTGGTTAGTGATGACGGGTTTGCTGTAAAAGCTGCATTTTCGTCACAAAGAAATATCTTTTCTGTCACCATATAACAGCATATAACATGATCTGCGGGTCATCTGAGCTCCTCCGTGACCCAGCTGGCCTCGAATCCCAGAATAAGACAATGGAGCCCATTATGACATAAGATGCCTCTTCGCTCGGATCACAGTCCTTTATTAAGAGCTCGAGTGACACCAGCGGGAGCTGAGATCAGTCCGCGGCCGCTAGAGGCCGCCAGACTCCGGGAGTCAGCGCGGAGAATCACGGCTTTTTGTCCGAACACACGCCATTATCTCCACCGCGCATCAGTCAAACCTGCTTGCTTCTTCTGTTACTGTTTCATCTCAGAAATATTTTACAATCTAATTCAGTGTAAGAAATTAATCTTTCTATGATTACAGCCTGACATTTTTGTTTGGTCATTTTTGCCTTTTATTAGGATTGGGCAGTATTTCAGATGGGATTGGGGAATGCTAGCGGGACTCGAACTCGGGACGCCCGAAGCACAACAGCCAAAATGAGAGACATCTGATGAGAGTTGTTTTAGAACGTTTTTAAAAATGTCATCCACTGGAGTACAGTATAAAACAAATGAAAAAAGTAAAAGAAGCTACTGTTTACATCCATCTAGCTCAAAATATCTTGTTTAATGTGTTTGTGGCTTTGTGATATTTAGTCGCAAATTCCGAGTGAAAACCGTTTCACGGCCATTTATTTCCATGTCTTAAACAGTTTAATTAATACAGAACAGGCAATGTGTTATAAATTCACAGAGACATTTTCCCCTATGTTTTAAATATATGGGTCAGTTGTCAATTTGTCACATTTCTGCCCAAATCCAGTCAATAAATGTAGATCAACGTAACGAATTATTTTCCTTTAGGATTGTTAATCGAAAAGCAACTCAATCAGTCTCGAGACACTTCATTGTTTCTGGAGGAGCGGATTGAGTCACGTCATCTCTGAGAGGAGGAGGAGGAGGGTACCGAGGAGGAGAGCTGCTGGCTGCGAGCATCGATGACATCAACGAGCTCAAGAATCTCTGGAGGTTTCTGGAAATGGAGGCTCTGCCTGAGAACGGAATATGATGCTCGAGTCTCCCTTCAAAGGCACCTTCGCACAGGTAAACGCGGCTTTTGTTGTATATGTTGAGAAATGATCACATGTCGGTGTTATATGTGCTCGGATTACACCCGGAGAGCAGAAGAACACCCGGAAACACCCGGATCCACCTGCGCTACCCGCGCGCTGTTACCGTGTCTTCAGAGAGTTACTGATGAAAGGGAATAGATGATTTCTTCGAGTGGTTGTTCGATCGCATCCAGACGCGTTTGCGCCTTTGTTCGGGTCTCGACTCTCTTTCTCTCCGAATTCACATCTCAAACCCGCGCCTCGTGAATTTGAAGCGGATAATTGAAGTGATGTGTGTTTTCTGACCTGGTCAGCGATCATGACTGATAATAACAGCGAAATATGAAGGAAAATTACTGAGCAGTTTCACTGGGACTCAAGCCTGTCTGCGCACTGATGCTCGATTACCTTCATTCTGATGCAAAACCAACGCGTCTGTTACAGTCTGGTAATGTTACAAATAACAAATAAAACATTAAATACTACCAGCATAAGGAATATCATTTCTACAATTGGTAAACCCCAGCAATGCATGAGTTTTATATACAAACACAGACAGAACCTGCTCTTTAATTCAGTTTTAATGAGCTGCAAAAAAAAAAGCAACACACACACACACACACACACACACACACACACACACACACACACACTCTCTCTCTCACACACACACACACACACACACACACACTCTCACACACTCTCTCTCTCTCATACACACACACACACACACACCTCCAGCATGAATGTGAGGCCGGTGGCTCTTGGAGACCAGCATCAGCAGTCCCTCGCTGTAGATCTCATGGGTTTCTCATAATGATCTCAGCTGTGGCTATTTGTGGACATCAGCGTGAGTGAAAATCCTGCCAGATTCTCTCAATGGGATCAAACTTTGTTCATCCGTGCGCTGTGTGAACGTTTTAATATCACATTATTCTGCATTAAACCTCCAAATCTAAAGAGTGAGATTTTTATGACTGTCAAATCATGTCAGTTCATCCACATTAGCTTTTGAATGTTTGCAGAAATATCACAACAGTTATTTGTTTTTAGGCTTTTGTCAAGAGAATAGATATTCATTATTATGCATTTATTCATTTAGGAGACGCTTTTATCCAAAGTGATTTACAAAGGAGCAATGCAACAAGCGCTTCATCTCGCATCGATGAATAGAAGAAGTGCTTGTAATATAAAGTTTCAAACATCATCTGTAATAGAGCAAACTAGAACAAGGAAGACTTAAGGAATCAGCAAAGCAAAGAAGGTTTTTAGCCGGATGCAGTTGCTCACAGAAGAGATCTGCAAGTATATAGATATCATTTCAGAAACACTGAAAGTGCTGTTCATTTACTAAATATCATCAGATGTATGTTTTCACTTGGTGAATGATAAAACAATGGATGCACATCGATTATCTTGAGGAGATTGTAAGAAATCACCTAGCAACTGCATCACGTGTTAAAACCTGCTCAGAACACCTTCGCATCTTGCTGTATTTTGAAAAAGGCTAAATATTCTTTACGCAGTATTGTGTGATATATCCGTGTGCATGCAGAACACATGCGCCGGCTGAGTTTAATAGTAGTAATGATACTCTCTGTGCTCATATCACTGTATTAAACCAATGTATTGCAATGTATTTTTATCAAGTACATAAATATGTAAATATATTTGTAGTATACATGAAATAGATGTATATGCAAGGGTACACTGGCAGGATTTGAGTTGCATCAGTGCTTGAACTTTCCAAATGATTCATTTTCTTGAATAAAGCATAAAGCACAGAGGTTTCTCTCTAGATTGACAGTCAGTCTCTGAGACGTGTTGAGCGGCCTCCAGCCGAGCGTAGTGTGTCTACAGTCTCTCGCCACTGTGATTTGTGATTGTGTTTCTCGTCGACGGCGAGCATTGATTCTCATCTGGGAGAGCACCGCTCTCTGATTGGTCCAGAGCGGTTTGATTGACAGGAGCGAGAGACTGTGTGAGAGATGCTGAGAAGATGGCCGACTCTGAGCGGGAACCTGTTATTTCAGCCAAACACTTCTGAAAGCTTTTGGGAATAGAAGGTAGAATCGCTCAGCACCGTGTGCCAGAATGTCTGCTGATGGCTCAGGTTTCTCCGGTAGCTCCTGAAATTGGGTTATTTGCTGTTTTTACCGTTTCTGCTGTTTCTTTTCCATGAATCCTGCTAATGTGTAACCTTGAGAGCGTATCACCCAAAAGACAGACTGTATTTTGATATACGGTTAATATAAACGTGCCTGTTGGCGTATGGAGAACTGAAGGCTGTAAATGTTTATAACAGACTTATGCATCTGTTATTTCCCTGCATGTTAGAGCCTGATCATGTGAATAAACGAACTCCAGCTCGTTTTCACTGATTAGAGTTCATTTGGGATTCTTGAATCAACTGAATCTTTAGAGTCACTCGAGGTTGCTGTACGGAGGCGGAGCCACACAACACTCCTGACATCTAATCGGCTGCCCCAAAACTTCATTCGCTGCTGGCAGTTTCACCGATTGAGAAAGATTATTTTGCCATGCACATTGTTAATATATTAATGTTGAGAATATTAACGCTGTTAGCAAGATACAGAAGAATAAGTGTAAAGACTCTACAAGAAGCAGCGCTGCTCAAAATCCTGTAGTTTTCCATTAAATGACATTATATTTGTCACACGTCATTGAGAATGAATATATTGACTTCACCCTCGACTGCAAGAGTGTGTTTACATTTGTCTTTCTGTGGACTAAATAAAGTCTGTGCTTCATATAGAGATATAGATAGCCTTTATTCTGCCCCTTTGTGCTTTTTACAGCAAAACTCATCAACGCTTGTTTTTTTTAAAAAAAAAACTGTAAGGTGATTAGATTCTGTAATTATATTTTGGGCTGTGGCTGTGGTTGTGAGAACACAACAGCATAGCTCTTTTCATTAGGTTTAGGTTTCCTCAACAACTTTTACAAAACGTTAACATTAGACATTTAGCTCCGTTACAGATAATCAGATAAGAGTTGGAGATGATACTGGAGTGATTTTTTTCATCTCTGTTTTTAGTGTTTGTTTAAACGGAGAGAAATCTGCTGTAAGTTTTATCTCCAAACTATTACTGAACAGTTTAGAAAGTTCTTTAATGCTTCACTAACTAGCCGAAGACACTAGTCGGGTTAAATCCCAGTGTTACAGCAGGCTGTTAATCTGAGGTTAGTGATGTGATTCATAACTTATGAAACCATGAGAAACAAGTCAATAAAGACTGAGAGAGAAACGTAAAGCATTCTTACTGGCTCATGTCTGTGTGACTTCAGCTCTGTGTTTCTCATTCTCTTTGCTCACGTTGTGTTTATGCTGTGAAATCAATGTGGGAAAAAAAACAATACTCTGAACCCGAAGTGATTTACAGAAACTCAGAAATCCAGAAAGTGTTAGTTAGTGCCCCGTTCTCCCTTATACACTCATTTAACACACTCCAGCAGCTCATGTGTAAACTCCCCTGCTCCTGTTCACATGCAGCAGATTCCAGCGACGGGAAGGAAAACGATTTATCTGTGTAGGGCAGCACATCCGGTTTGTGTTTTGACTGCTTTGATTAATGTATACCAGTGTGTGGATATGTGCTGTGCTGACCTCTGACCTCAGCAGATTGGACTCCCTCTGTAGGGTCACATCAGTGAATAGATGAAGGTTTATGTGCTGAGAGCAGATGTCCTGTCGTTCTGTTCCTCATTTGCTCTTTAATATTGATCTTTTGGCCTTGAAATTTTCAGACTTCATTCACAAGAGCAGGTGACATCAATCCAGCCGGTCAATCCATGCGGTCACTCAGTGTCTGACGATCAGAGAAAGAGACAGGCCATGGGATAAAGACCTCAGGCTTTTGGATTTCACCAAACATGATGTTTCAAAGCAGCTTTACATAAAACTTGTTTCAGTCAGAGGAGTCAAAGTAATGCTCATGTGGGAATAACAACAGTGATATTGTTCCAGATGCTATTAATGCACACTGCAAAAAAATGATTTTCTTACTTAGTATTTTTGACTTGTCTTCTAGCACAAATATGTGAGATGCTTGAGATGCACAATAAAGGTAAGTAGTCTTGTATCATAATGAAGAGAGAAACAAGTGTATTTTTCTGGCCCCAGTGGCAGATATTTGTTCTTGTTTTAAGCATAAATTCACTTCATTATGATACGTTTCCTAGAAAACAAGTAAATGTATCTTGATTCAAGAATGTTTTGGTATTTGTAAAAGAAAAGACAAAAATAATGATTTTTTACAGTATAAGGATAGTATTTGGCCAAAGGCTGAAATGGTCTTTTGGCAGAAGCAACCTCAGCGCGTCCAGACTGTCTTACGAATGATTTTTAATCGTAAATGTGATTTGTGCGTTTGACTCTTTCTATAATTGCATCTGCGATTGAGCGTCTTTGTCTCGCTGCACAACCTGACACCGGACGATCTCTGAAACCTCTGTTCTTACTGTAATGTGTGATATGAGCAGAGCACAAGGAGATGACTGGAGACTCTGATTATCACAGCACCGCTCGTTTCAGACGCTTTATTAACACACACTGTGTTGAAATACTGAATCCATTAAACACCATTCATATTGAGATTCTACAAGATTCTAATTCTGGAAGATTAGTTATTGAGAAGGGGAAGTTTTATGTTTTATGTGCATTTTTAGCATTTTAATGAAGTTTTAATGATTTTTAAAAAAAAATACAATGAAATAATTTAAGACATGTTTGCTGAGAACTGTTGATCTAGAAACACTGAATCACAT
>JAUZSZ010000079.1:32247697-32261091 GCA_034780575.1 Labeobarbus marequensis | reverse complement strand
TGTACAGGGGGCATAAATCGTCCTGGCAGGAGGGAGTGATTTCCCATCATCCTTCAAAGCGGCCACCCATCGCTAAAGAGCCTAATGAAAGAGCCGCTGACTGAAGCTGCCAGTGAAAACATTTGGCCTATGAAGCATTCTTTGCTCGCTCACACACACACACTGATCTGTTTAAGCGGTCGGAGGGATCCTCTGAGGTGACAGACGGGTTACATGCGGTCAGGCCTGACGGAGATATTCAGCATGAACACAAAGAAGCTGCCAGAGAATCAGCCTGTAGTGCACATGTGACATGCATAACACTATGAGACGCACACACGAGCAACATATCTCCTGCTTGAGCACTAACATAAATACAAGCATGAGGTTTTGAGGAGGATTCTCGTTGTATCTATACGAATTCAAAATTCAGTAACAACAACCTTGCTTTAAATTTTATAATTACATACGTTCATTGACTTGATCAGCAAAATCATCTAATCAGATAAAAGATAGATGTTCTTAAGAAAATATTTGAGAACGTATAATTTTTTAAGAACTGCACTAAAGAATATTCTTACGGACTTCTTAGGATTAATCGTAAATTTCTTAACTTCTTTCTTAAAAATATCCAGTCCCAGAACGCTCTAAAACTGAAATGAACATAAATGAAAGCTAAAATAGAAAATAAATTAAATAGAAATATAAAAAAAACAAAGAAAAATGACAAGCATTTATAATTTAATGAATAATTATTATATATTGGATGGATGCATGGATATTTTTAACATTTTCTTTTTATTTGTGAAAAATACTACAGAAATTTCCATCTAAATAAATCAGAGAATTCTGAGCAGAATCGTCATTGTATTTATAAAATTTACCATTATTTTAGTATAATTTAAATACTATTCTACTATTTTTATTAATATTTTTATTTTTATATTTTACATTTCTTTTTATTTTATTTTAATCGTTTTTCTTTTTAAATATGTCTATATATGTGTGTGTGTGTGTGTGTGTGTGTGTGTGTGTGTGTGTCAACAGTTTTAATTAAGTCTTAATCTCAGGAGTAAATATGATCTTTAAGAATGAAAAAATCACATGTTTTCCATTGTAAAAACTTTTACATTTTAAAAGCATCTTCTTTTGTGTTCATACAGATGAAATAAGGTACAGGTCTGTCACAATCACAGCAGAAATAGCAGAAAAATTTGGACAACAGTATGCCTTCAAGTCAAAAAGTTTGAGCTTCACAACATGCAAATATCAGAGGTGTTTTTAAGACACCATGTCATGTTGCTCTTTCCAGCTGTTATTGAATGCAAGAACATGACCTGTGTGAGTTGTCCCATACACATGAGGCCCTGTTTCGCTTCAAATGCTGTTAAGAGAGAAAGAGTGAACCAGAACTCACCACAGTCCGCTGAGAACACGAGCAGAACCGCAAGAACCTGCAGCCCAGCAGCGCCGACACACACCATCCTGTGTAGAGAGCACAGAAGAGACAAAGAGAAGGAGAAAACCATGAGATTCATAACAATAAACAATACTGGCTGTGTCTAATAAACTATACTTCACTGGGAAATTAAACCCTTTTGAGTGTGTACTAAGACAGAACAGTATTGGGACGTACTGCCATGCCTTGCATACTAGTCTTGCATACTAGTTCACCTGTTCAAATAATCCGGGTATAATGAAGGTAAAAAGAGGACTATTAAGGTTGTATCTCGGGTTTAAGACCAAGAACATGTATTAACAAAGTCAATTTTGACTTTAAAGTTGATCTGGTTAACATGAAGCAATATTTAAAATGTACTAAATGGAAAATGCTGACAGAATCGCAGAATCCATTAATAAAAATAGAATTTACCGCATAATGCAGAATGTCATGGAATTTGTCAAATTTTGGATCAATAAATCAAAAGTAGGTTAGTACAGTAAAATCAAGTCGTGATATGGATTAGTGTCTGTGAATATTGACAGACACTAGTTAATATTAATATAATAATAATAATATAACTCAATTAATTTTTATGCCTTCATTTGATTACCAGAAAAATAAAAATACAAAACACAATTTCTGAAGTAAAAAAAAAAAAAAAAAAAAAAAATGTATAGGGCCCTATTATTGCAAACAAATTAATAAATTAACTCGTGAATTTAATTAATTAGAAATGCTTTTGATTATTAAAATTTTATTAGATTATTAAAATGGAATCTAGAAAAATTAAAACGGAAAACAGAATTTGGTAAAAATAAAACAGTTTGATAAAAAAATAACATTTATTTCACAAGGCCCTAAAAATGTATTTTTTTTAAACTTGTAGTTAAACTGTAAGTAAATTGCTGTTAAATTGTGTAAGTTTCATGATTTCATTTAATTAGACATGCTTTTTGTTAATACAACTTAATTTAACCGTTAAAAATGAGTCTAAAATAACCCCACAGAATCCAGAAAAATTTAAATGGAAAAAAATGAATTTAGAAAAAATAATGATTTCATAGGTCATTCAAATGGTGTCAACAATCAAACACACCCTGACCATTCCTGCTCACACATGCACACTAAAATACAAGTGCACTAATATATAAACAAGGTACACAAAAGAAACACAGCATGCAGATGGAAAATGACATAGGTTTATTAGGCGGACTCTGTGTCCTTTATAAAGCAGATGAAGAAGAATATGAATATTAATGCAGTAGCAGGACGCTGGTAAGGAAGCTTTTTTTGTAATCCAGCCCTAGCCACCTGTCAGACACACCAGCAACAACACTCTCAGAATAGCAATCAGTTTACTGAACTTCCCCTGGCTGTACATCTCCCTCTGTGGGTGGTCTGTCTTTCAGTATCCTTCACGCCGTCTCTAACCGCTCACACAGGAAATGTCTGGCTTCTGGAAAATTTCCATTTATATTCCATTCTTTTAAGTGTAATGAAACACAACAACACTCGCTCACACAGCAGGACAAACCAGCTACAGCCAAATAACACCCAAGCAATCACTTAGCTACACCCTAGTGACCACCCATAACAACCTAGAAACACCCTAATGATCACTCAAATAACCACCTAACAATCATGTTCCTGTCATCATCCTAGCAACCAACTATAACACCGTATCAACAACCCAGCAATGCCCTAATGACCCAGAACCCCTTAGTAACTGCTTAGCAACACCCTAGAAACCACCCAGCAATGCCCTGGTAACCATCCTGAACCTCCTATTAGCAACACCCTAGCAACCACCCAAAACACCATAACCATCTAGCAATACCCTAGTAACCCCCAGAAACCCTAGTAACTGCTTAGCAACTCCCTAGCGACCACCCAAAACACCATAATCACCTACTGTAGCAACACCCTAGTGACCACCTAGCACCCCCAGTATCCATTTAGCAACATCCTAGCGACCACCCAGAACACCATAACCACCTAGTAATACCCTAGTAACCCCCAAGAATTCCCTAGTAACTGCTTAGCAACACCTTGTCAGCCACCCAGAACACCATAACCACCTAGTAATACCCTAGTTACGCTCAGAATCCCCTACTAACTGCTTAGCAACACCCTAGCGACCACCCTGAACACCATAACCATTTAGCAACACCCTAGTAAGCCCCAGAATCCCTCAGTAATTGCTTAGCAACACCTCAGCAGCCACCCAAAACACCATAACCATCTAGCAACACCCTAGTGACCACTTAGTACTGCTAGTAACTGCTAATCAAAACCTTAGAGACACACAGAACTCCCTAACAACAACATAGCAGCACGTAAGTAACTCCCAGAACGCCCTAGTAACTGCTTAGCAACACCCTAGCAAACCCCCCAGAACACAACAACCACCTGGCAATACCCTAGTTACCCCCAGAATCCCCTAGTAACTCCTCAGCAACACCCTAGCAACCACCCAAAACACCATAAACACCTAGCAACATCCTAGAGACCACCTAGAACCCCCTAACAACAACCTAGCAACACCTTAGAAACTTCCAGATTGCCTAGTAACTCCTTAGCAACAACCTAATGACCACCCAGAACACTATAACCATCTAGCAACACCCTAACAATCACCAAGAACACCTAAGCAATGAATTAGCTAAACAAAGCTGTCTGGCTCACTTAACCTCATGGAGTTATAATGAGCCTGAGTATGAGGAGGCCTCAGCAGGGTCATGAGAGGCTGAGAGATCAGGAGGGTGTGAATCTGGTGTCAGTCAGCAGGGCGTGTCAAGTGATTTCATGCTCTCTTTCCATTATGCATGTGGTGAGGACTTACTCCCTGATCTCTCTCCACTGGCACCAGAATCGGCTTACAGCTCACAAACGCTCTGCCAACAGCACCTCCACAGGGAAACATGGAGAGAGGAGGAGAAACGCCAGCATTTAAGAGCCAAACAGCACCAGAGACAGCCAGAAAGAGAGATAAAGACAGAAATAAAAGGGACAGCAGACTTATTTACAGGCATGGGAATGTTGTGCACCAGCTCAGCTCCAGCATTGAAATGTCAGAAGAGTTTGTGAGCAAGCGAGCAGCTATTCTCTCTACTGTAAACGCAAACTTGCTGATGCTCCAGGCGTTTAGTATTTCAATTCCTGAATGATTCGGCAGCGTTTTTGTCAGAGGTGATTTAACTCGCTGTGCTATTTAGAGCGGTAACTAGAGATACAGGTGAGGCTGAATCAAGAGCAGGACTTTAACAAACTACGGTACTGGAACTGCAGCATTTATGATAAGCAAACGCAAGCAGGACTGTGTGTTTATGGGACGTATCAAAGCCGTCTCGTAGCCCACGGCTGTTTGATGCAGACTGCACACTAAAACAACAAGCACACAGATTTTCTTATCAGCCCGCCTGCAAACAACAAGCTGGGAAGAACTAATCACTGGATTTCTGGACTAGATGGGCAGTTTTTGCCAAAATAAGACCCAAATCTGGCACAAAAACAATGAAGTATTATATTTACTGTAAATACAACTAATTCGATTAAAAATTAAATTGAATTAAATTATTTAAAAAAATATTCAGCAAGGATGCATTAAACTGATCAAAAGTGACAGTAAAGACATTTATAAAGTAGCAAAAAAATTTATATTTCAACAGATTTTTACATTTTAATAGATATTCACATTAAAAAAACAGCTATTTGAAACTGTACTATTTTTCACAATATTACTAGTTTTTACCGCATTTTTGATCAAATAAATGCAGCTCCGGTGAGCAGAAGAGAAAGTTGACAAACAATGACAAAATCTTACCAACTCCCAATTTTTGAGCAAGTGTACATGTGTATACTATATAAATATACTGTATATTAAAGAACCATAAATTTTCTTTTCCAAAAAAGGATTAAAGATATGATGTCATTTTTCACAACAAAATGAGGCACAAGGACTCCTGAAAATACATGCACCACTGAACAATGGCTCAGATGAATCAGTGAATTGTTCTTACTGATTGCTTAAAATGATTCAGTGAGTCGCTTTATTTGAAAAAAAAAAATCAAATAGATATGAAAGTATACACTGTAAAAATGTAAAACTTCAGCAATTTTCACTCACAAATTGTAGTAAATTTCAAATAATTACAAAGAACATGTGATGTGAAATTTTAAAGTAGAAAGGCTGAAATAGTATTTTCTTGTAAAACACTACTAATGTTTGTTTTAGTCAAAACTATAAAAAAAAACATTGAAAGATATATGGTATAGTGTAACATGAGCAAAAAAAACAAGTGATGAAAACCACTTATATTTCATAACAAAATGAGGCACAAGGACGTCTGGAATTACTACACAACAATGACTCAAATGAATCATTTTTTCTGATTACTTGACATGATTCATCCGAATTAGTTGATTTACTACAATAAATCAGACTGATATAGAGGAGATTGTGTTTGATTGCTGATCAGATCACTATGTGTAACACAAAGTGACATAAACAGCAAAAGCCACACCGCCTCTTCAGTAAAGCAGCTTGTAACTGGAGAAGCTGCATTTTTCACAGATAAGCTCCTGTCACACTGACAAATGTTAGCAGCGCTGTTACTTTTAGTTAACAGCCTCTCCAGCACTAGTGTATGAGACAGACAGATTCAGTTTAGAGAAAACGACAAGTCTGATATCTGATCGCATGTACACTGCATTATGGGAGGATTTGGCTGAAAATATAAACAGTGAGTTTCTATATGAATGCAATATATCTGAGCTGCTCTCTGCATTCATTTAATACTCTATACTCTTACTGGATGATAAATACTTACTCATTTGCTTCTCTTTTTATTTCTGCTATGAGATTTTAAGAGAAAGATTCAACATGAAACCTATGAATACACAACATCTGAGCAATAAAACAACAAGAAAATGATAAAGATGTCTGACTGACAGCTTGCAAAACAAGTTATATGTCAGACAGGCTGAGATATGCTGTGATATTTGTCTGAAATGTCAGTTGAGTCACTTTATGTGATTATAAACACAATGAGCTTTTTTTTGGTTTTGTTCTTGAGGTGCCTTCAGCTGCATCTTAAGCAAAAGAAGAGGAAGTTTAAAAATGAAGCAGAGTGAATGAAATCAATATAATGTGACATTTTAAATATATATTATACATTTTAGAATAGCACTCTGGAGAAAAATATGACAATAAGATAAAATGACTGTGACTGTGACTGTGACCGGGGAAAGTGATATGAAAGTCATGCACATAAAAACATTAATGAAACATATAGCAACAAATATAAGGAATTTAAAAATAAAACATGATATACCCTGTCTTTCATATCAGCCTGATTTTTATTTTTAATTTTTTTTAAAAATATTTAGTAAATTCACTCATTCAGATGAATCATTTGAAGTAATCAGTAAGAACAATTCACTGATTCATTTGAGCCATTGTTCAGTGGTACATATATTTCCAGGAGTCCTTTTGTTGTGAAAAATAAGTAGTTTTTTATCACTATTTTTCTTTTGCTGAACTTACACTAGTTACATTATATTTTATACTTTTTTGGATGTATATATTAAATTGTTTTTGAACAAATACAGTAAAAACTAGAAATATTGTGGAAAATTATTTTAGTTTCAAATAACTGTTTTCTATGTGAACATATGTTAATTTATTCTTGTGATCAAAGCTGTATTTTCAGCATCATTACTCCATTCTTCAGTGTCACATGATCCTTCAGAAATCAGTCTAATATGCTGTTGTGTTTTTTCATATTTTTGTGGAAACTGTGATGCATTTTATTTTTCAGGATTCTTTGATGGACAAAGTTCAAAAGCATTTTGAAATAGAATTTATTTTTGCAACATTATAAATGTATTTACTGTCACTTTTGGTCAGTTTAATGCATCCTTGTTGAATAAAATCATTATAATTTTAAATAATTTTATTTTTTTTAATCTTTTTTTTTATTTAATTAGTTTCACTGTAAATTTTCTACTTTATTGTTTTCGTGCCAGATTTTGGTCTTATGTTGGCAAAAACTGTCCATTTAGTCCAGAAATCGTGTGATTAGTTCTTCCTCGCTTGTTGTTTGCAGGCGGGCTGATAAGAAAAGCTGTGTGCTTGTTGTTTTAGTGTGCAGTCTGCATCAAACAGCTCTGGGCTACGAGACGGCTTTGATACGTCCCATAAACACACAGTCCTGCTCGCGTTTCCTTATCATAAATGCTGCAGTTCCAGTACCGTAGTTTGTTAAAGTCCCGCTCACGATTCGGCCTCAGCTGTGTCTCTAGTTACCACTCTAAATAGCACAGCTAACCGACGTGAGTTAAATCACCTCTGACAAAAGCGCTGCCGAATCCTTCAGGAATTGAAATGCTAAATGCCTGGAGCGTCAGCGAGTTTGCGCTTACAGTACAGAGAAAAGCTTCTCGCTCGCTCACAAACTCATTAGACATTTCAATGCTGGAGCCGAGCTGGTGCACGACCTTCCCATGCTTGTAAATAAGTCTTCCGTCCCTTTTATTTCTGTCTTTCTCTCTCTCTCTCTGGCTGTCTCTGGTGCTGTTTGGCTCTTAAATGCTGCCATTTTTCCTCCTCTCTCCATGTTTCCCTGTGGAGGTGCTGTTAGCAGAGCGTTTGTGAGCGGTAAGCTGAGTGTCGGGATGCTGGTGCCAGTGAAGAGAGATCAGGGAGCGAGTCCTCACTGCATGCATAATAGATAGAGGGCATGAAATCACTTCACACATCCTGCTGACTGACACCAGATTCACACCCTCCTGATCTCTCAGACTCTCGTGACCCTGCTGAGGCATCCTCATACTCAGGTGCATTACAACTCCATGAAGTTAAGCGAGCCAGACAGCTTTTCTTAGCTAATTCATTGCTTAGGTGGTCTGAGTGGTCGCTAGGGTTTTGCTTAACGGGTACTGGGGGTACTAGGTGGTTGCTAGGGTGTTGCTAGGTGGTTATGGTGTTCTGAGTGGTCTCTAGGTGGTCGTTAGGGTGTTGCTAGGTGGTTATGATATTCTGGGTGGTCGCTAGGGTGTTGCTGGGTGGTTATGGTGTTCTGGGTGGTTGCTAGGGTGTTGCTAAATGGGTACTGAGGTTACTAGGTGGTCGTTAGGGTGTTGCTAGATGGTTACGGGGTTCTGGGTGGTCGCTAGTGTGTTGCTAAATGGGTACTGGGGATACTAGGTGGTCGTTAGGGTGTTACTAGGTGATCATGGTGTCCTGGGTGGTCATTAGGGTATTGCTTAGCAGTTACTAGTTTTTTTTGGAGTTACTAAGGTGTTGTTAGGGGGATCTAGGTGGTCTCTAGGGTATTGATTAGCAGTTACTTGGGTACTAGATGGTCACTAGGATGTTGCTAAACAGTTACTAGGTGATTCTGGGAGTTACTAGGGTATTTCTAGGTGGTTATTGTGTTCTGGGTCATTATTAAGGTGTTGCTAAGCAGTTACTAGTGGTTTCTGGAGGTTACTAGGGTATTGCTAGGTGGTAATAGTGTTTTGGGTAGCTGCTAAGGTGTTGCTAAGAAGTTACTAGGGTATTCTGGGGGTTGCTAGTGTATTGCTAGGTGGTAATGGTGTTTTAGGTAGTCGCTAAGGTGTTACTAAGCTGTTACTAGGGAATTCTGAGGTTTACTAGGGTATTGCTAGGTGGTTAATGTGCTCTGGGTTGATGCTAGGGTGTTACTAAGCAGTTACTAAGGGATTCTGGGGGTTACTAGGTATTGCTAGGTGGTTATGGTGTTTTGGGTGGTTACTACGGTGTTGCTAAGTAATTCCTAAGGGATTTTGGGGGTTACCAGGGTATTGTTAGGTGGTTATGGTGTTTTGGGTGGTCGCTAGGGTGTTACTAAGCAATTACTAAGGGATGCTGGTGGTTATTAGGGCGTTGCTAGATGTTATGGTGTTCTGGGTGGCTGCTAGGGCGTTGCTAAGAAATTGCTAAGGGATTCTAGGGGTTACTAGGGTATTACTAGGTGGTTATGGTGCTCTGGGTGAATACTAGGGTGTTGCTAAGCTACTAGGAGTTTCTGGGTGGTCGCTAGGGTGTTGCTAAGCAATTACTAAGGGATTCTAGGGGTTACTAGTGTATTGCTAGGTGGTTATGGTGTTCTGGGTGGTCACAAGGGTGTTGCTTAGCAGTTACTGAGGGATTCTAGGGGTTACTAGTGTGTTTCTGGGTGGTTTCTAGGGTGTTGCTAAGTAATTACTAGAGGGTTCTGAGTCATTAGGGTATTGTTGGGTGGTTGATAGGGTGTTATAGTTGGTTGCTAGGAGGATGATAAAAACATGAGTGTTAGGGGGTTATTTGAGTGGTCATTGGGGTGTTTCTAGGTTGTTCTGGGTGGTCGCTAGGGTGTTGCTAAGTGATTGCTGTGGTGTTCTGGTTGTAACCGGTTTGCGCTGCTGTGTGGGCGAGTGTTATTGTGTTTCATTACACTTAAAAAAATGGAATATAATGGATAAATTATACAGAAGCCAGACGTTTCCTGTGTGAGCGGTTAGAGACGGCGTGAAGGATACTGAAAGACAGACCACCCACTGAGAGAGACGTACAGCGAGGGGAAGTTCAGTAAACTGATTGCTATTCTGAGAGTGTTGTTGGTGGTGTGTCTGACGGGTGGCTGGTGCTGGATTACAAAAAAACATCCTTACAGCATCCTGCCACTGCGTTAATATTCATATTCTCCTTCATCTCCTTTATAAAGGACACACAGTCCACAAAATAAACCCCACGCTGTGTTTCTTTTTTCTTAAAATATTAGTGCACTTGTATTTTCTTGTGCATGTGAATGCTGGAAAGGTCAGGGTGTGTTTGATTGTCAGCACATTTTTAAGGCCCTAGTAAATTTTAATTTTTTTCCAAATTCGTCTTTTTCTATTTTAATTTTTTTGGATTCTGTTTGTGGACTTTAAATGGTTAAATTACATTTTATTAATAAAAAAGCATGTCTAATTTATTGAAATCATGAAATATACAATTTAACAGCAATTTATTACAAGTGTAACAAAATTTTTAGCGCCCTATGAAATAAAATGTATTTTTTTTCTCAAACTCATTTTTAATTAATTAATTAATTTAATTAATTTAATTAAATGTTAATAATAATAAAAACATGTCTAATTAATTAAATTCATAAAAACAAATACATTTATTTAATTTGTTTGCTATAATAGGGCCCGATGAATGTTTTAGCTTTTCCCAGAAATTCTGTGTTTTTTATTTTTATTTTTCTGGTAATCAAAAGAAGCCATAAAATATTAATATATTAGTAATGTTATTATATATTAATATTAACTAGTGTCCATATCGTCACTTCATTTAAGTGCACTGACCTTTTGATTTATTGTTCCAAAATTTGACAAATTCCATGACATTCCACGTTATACAGTACGTTCTATTTTTATTAATGGATTCTGCAATTCCATCCGGATCGTGAAAATCATAGAGTCCTACATTTAGTACATTTTAAATACTGCTTCATGTTAACTAGATCAACTTTAAAGTCAAAATTGACTTTGTTAATACATCATGTTGATCTTAAACCCAAGATATAACCTGAATAGTCCTCTGTTTACCTTTGTTATACTCTGATATTAACAGGTGAACTACTATAGTATGCATGGCATGGCAGTACTTCCCAATACTGTACTACGGTCTTAGTACACACTCAAAAGTGTTTACTTTCCCATTGTCAGTGAAGTACGTAATATAGCTATGGAAACTGAAACGTATTGTTTTTCTGTTATGAATCTCATGGTTTTCCTCTTCACTTTGTCTCTTCTGTGCTCTCTACACAGGATGGTGTGTTTCGGCACTGCTGGGCTGCAGGTTCTGGTGGTTCTGCTTGTGTTCTCAGCAGAATGTGGTGAGTTCTGGTTCACTCCTTCTCTCGTAAATGCATTAGAAGCAAACTAGAGCTCATGCATACAGGGCGGTTCACACAGGTCATGTTCTTGCATTCAGTAACAGCTGGAAAGAGCAACATGACATCTTAAAACACATCTGATGTTAGCATGTTGTGAAGCTAATAATTACAATATCAGTGGTTCTCAACCTGTTTGACTCGAAGGCCCTCCTGTTGTCCAACACCATGTTCAAGGCTAAATAGGCTACGATTTTTCTGGATTTTCTGCTTGTTAAGTTCCAAACCTGTTCCTTATTTCAAATGTATATGAACACAAAAGAAAAAGGTTTTCTAGCTGATGATGATGATGATGATGATGACAGACAGACCAAATTTAAGAAATCACCTTTAAGACGCTATTTATACCTGAGATTAATATTTAGTGACAATGTCTGGACTTTTAAAGAAAACTGTTGACATTTAGTTATATTTAGTTGACTCATTATCATGGTTATTTTGCTCAAAATTATAATTGCATTTATTAGTCATTTGAGAAATTCTTTTTACATTTCAACAAAATTATTGTACTTTGAGGGAAGCTCAAATTAAAAGAATTTTTTTTATTATTGTAAATTAACTTTTTTCTGTTAAAACAGCAATTGTAATTTAGAAAAATATAATAAAAATCTATATTTTGTCTCCTCTTTTTTTGTTGTAGACTAAAAAAGTGAGATGGTAAAGTTTCTATATTTATATATAAAAAATGTTGGTCTTGTCTTTTGTAAAGAATATTGCGTGTTGATATAGCCACAGTTATTGTTAGGTTATATTGGTTTTATCTCGTCATCGTCTTGTCTTAGTCAAGGAAAAAAGGTCATTGATAAGCGTTTTTCATCATGACCGTTAACTCAAACTAAAACCATTGTTACTTGAAATAAAATAAACATTAACTGAAATAAAACAAATATTAAAAAAAAAAGAACTTATTTTATTTCAGTTAGCAAAGCAGCATTTCTCCTTTCTGTTTAGTTTAAGTTGAAGTACTAAAATAAATAAAACTAAATAAAACTAATAATGAAATAAAAAAATAATAAAAAACATAAAAATATTATGTTAAAGTAAAATGAAAACATAAAATAAAAGCTAATTCAAACAAAATTGTGACCCTGGAGCACAAAAGCAGTCATGAGCAGCACAGGTATATTTGTAGCAATAGCCAAAAATACACTACATGGGTCAAAATTATTGATTTTTCTTTTATGCCAAAAATCATTAGGATATTAAGTAAAGATCATGTTCCATGAAGATATTTTGTAAATTGCTTACCGTAAATATATCAAAACTTCATTTTTGATTAGTAAAATTCATTGCTATGAACGTCATTTGGACAACTTTAAAGGCGATTTTCTCAATATTTAGATTTTTTTTTTGATTCCAGATTTTCAAATAGTTGTATCTCGGCCAAATATTGTCTGATCCTGACAAACCATACATCAATGGAGAGCTTATTCATTCAGCTTTCAGATGATGTATAACTTCGAAACATTGACACTTAAGACTGGTTTTGTGGTCCATGGTCACAATTACTAAAACTTTGACTAAAATGAAAAATTCAGACAATTCAAAATATTCACAAAAAACTATAAAAGTATTTAATGATACTAAAACAACACTAAATTGTGTAGCTCCAATGAGAATTCTCCTCAAAACCTCATGCTTGTATTTATGTTAATGCTCAAGCAGAAGAAAAGTGCATGTGGCTCATGTGTGCGTCGAGCGTAATGCGTGTCAGGAGCGAGCAGCGTGTAACAACAGGCTGTAGATGCTGATTCTCTGCCAGCTTCTTTGTGTTCATGCTGAATATCTCCGTCAGGCCTGAACGCACGTAACCCGTTCGTCACCTCAGAGCAGCCCTCCTACCGCTTAAACGCATGTGTGTGTGTGTGTGTGAGAGCGACCGCAGAATGCTTCATAGGCCAAATGTTTTCACTGGCAGCTTCAGTCAGCGGCTCTTTCATTAGGCTATTTAGCGATGGGTGGCCGCTTTGAAGGATGATGGGAAATCACTCCCTCCTGCCAGGACGATTTATGCCCCCTGTACA
>JAUZSZ010000079.1:31864278-31878964 GCA_034780575.1 Labeobarbus marequensis | reverse complement strand
TTTTTTATATTTACCCATATTTAAAATGCTGATGAACTAAGCTCAGCACAGGCCTAGCTCCTGTTCCAAAAACCTGCGGACACAGACAGATAAAACCGACAGCGTTAGCAATGTGGGAACTTACACAAACACACGAGTTGTTTTCCATTCATAAACAGCTAGACCAAAGAGCAAAATGGAACAGAATTAAAAAAACACAAAGATGTTACAGTAAACATAATTAGCTACTGATTTTAAAATGAGCAAAGATAGTGAGCGAGCGACGTGACGTGTGGCCAAGTATGGTGACCCATACTCTGAATTTGTGCTCTGCGTTTAACCCATCCAAGTGCACACACACATCAGTGAACACACACATATTGCTGCGGCGCCCAGGGAGCAGTCGGGGGTTCGGTGCCTTGCTCACCTCAGTCGTGGTATTGAGGGTGGAAGAGAGTGCTAGTCATTCACTCCCCCCACCTACAATCCCTGCCGGAACTGAGACTCGAACCCGCAAAACACCCTGCGACTGCCCATAAAATAGCTTCATGTCTTGAAAATGGGCTCCATGGAAAAGAAGACAAAGAATTTATTTTTATATTTTGTGTTTTTAATTTAATTTTAGTTCAAGTTATAGAAATTCTGTTATTTTTCTTCCATTTTTATTAGTTTTGATTTATTATGAATTTATTTTCATTATTTTAAAAAATTTCTATATAGTATTTATTCAATTTTATTTATTAGCTTAAGTTTTAGTGATTTATGCGTGTGCATACCAAAAAAAAAAAGAAAAAGAAAAAGAAAGAGTTGGATGTCCAAAGGCACTTTGGATGTCTAGGCTAGATAGGCAACAATTACACCAACCAGATGAGTAAATTAATGTACAGTACGGTAAAAGAAAAAAAAAAAAAAAGTTTAGCATCAGTAAGACTTTTTGAAAAGTCTTAAGCTTACCAGGCCTGCATTTATTTGACCAAAAATACAGTAATATTGTGAAATATTTTTACAATTTAAAATAACTATTTTCTGTCAATACATCGGATACATTTATTCTTGTGTTCAAAACTGTATTTTCAGCATCATTACTCCAGTCTTCAGTGTCACATGATCCTTCAGAAATCATTCTAATATGCTGATTTGCTGCTCAAGAAACATTGTTGAAAACAGCTGTGCTGCTTCATATTTTTGTAGAAACTGTGATACATTTTATTTTCAGGATTCTTTAATAAATAGAAAGTTCAAAAGAACAGAATTTGAAATAGAAATCTTTTGTAACATTGTCTTTACTGTCACTTTTGATCTATTTAATGTGCCATTACAGAATAAAAGTATTAATTTCTTTAAAAATGCAAATCTGACTCAATAGCGTGTGCGTGTGTGTGTGGTCTTACACTCTAGTACTGTGAGAGTCCAGTCACTCCTCCGTGTTGATATGCCCGTTCGCCCTGGTAGGTGGAATCCTGGGAAAGCGCCACGTCCATCTGGGATTTGAACTCATCACCCAGGTAGCTGTCCTGTTTCACACAAAAGACCAAAAAAACACAAAGTTTAAAACTACAGAATTAACAAAACCATGTCACTTTAACACAAAGAGGCTTATAGCTGATATAAAAGTGTGAACATCCCACTCAAACGTATGCATGTGTACCTGTGAGAGCTCAGGCTGGGACAGTCCAGGCTGGCTCATCTGTGACGGCTGGCTCATGGTGATGTATCCCTGGGTCAGTGGACCCTGAGAGAAGGGCTGGGACACCAGGTCCTGACTGGCCTGGCTGTTCGGCATGTTGGCCTGCCCGCTGCCGTGATTCCCAGTGCCACGGTTCCTCTGACGACCTCCACGACCCCCGGTCTTACCTTTAGGAGCACCACGACCTGTAAACAGACAGAGAACCGATTAATATTGTATTCCTGATTCAGTTCTGCTTCACCTCTTGTCACTCCATCCATAGCTTCTTTCTATATCTCTTTAAAAATAGTTAATAGGGCTGGGTGGTATATTGAGTTTGTAAGATACATCAATATATTCTTTATAAGCGATACGGTATGAGACAATACCGTTTATATCGATATACAGTAGTTTCATACGAGCGCATCTGAAAAATATAGATAAACTTCACAGACTTCAGTGAACGAGCGTCGCCATGCGCACGCGTGCCAAACAGAGCGCAATGAACTGAGAATGCAATAATTCTGACTAAAATATATATTTCGCTGAAATATTTGTAAATAGACAATGTGATATATGTAGATTTTTAAACCTACAAGTAAGTGTATTTTTATGATGGCACTAACTGTAAAGTGACTCTAACGGGGTAATCAAAATAGACTAATACAAGTCTGTGCTTTTGTTCTTATTTTCATTCTTAGTTTAGTGACTTTAACTTCTGCTTTAAAAGCATTATTTTTGTTTTTAGATTGTAATGTTACAATGTTAGAATTAAATGTGATTTTGACCCTTTTTTGCACATAATATATAGGCTTACATTGTTACATTCACTTTATTTATTTCATAGCATTTAATATTTATTGTTTCGTTGGACAACATTGAGCAGTATGTAATATATATATATTTTTTATTTTTTTAATCCAGATACAAAAACTAAAATACTGACATATATACCGGATATCACAAATTGACCAAAAAATAGCGAGATATGAATTTTTGCCCATATTGCCCAAGCCCTAGTAGCTAATATCATTAAAGAGCCAATACAAAGTGCTGTAACAAAAAGTAATGCTAGTCAAGGTTTCTTGTTCAAAAAGCAGTAGTTTAGTGTTCTGGAGTGCTCTCTCACCAGCTGCTGGTCCGTTCACCTGGCCCAGGTACCCAGGCGGAGGCATGGGCGGCATGACCAGATTGAACGGGATGGGTATGTTCATGGAGCCCATCGGGTTCGGCCCAGTCCCGATCATGCCGACCTGGTCATGGGTCTGGAAGTACATATTAGATGGACGCCCTGTAAAGACAGACAAGCAATGACAAATTACATATATATTTTTCCACAAATAAGCATTTCAAAAGCAGCTTGATGAAACAGCAGTGTTATTTTATTATCATTGATATACTATTATAATTTTTGTTCATATTTTAAATTTGATGATATTATTTTTTACATTTACGTTAAAATATTTATATAAAATATAATTATATGATTTTTATTTTTAGATTATATTTTTTGTTTTCACTTTAATTTTAGTTAGTATTTTTTTGTTTTAAATTGTTTCGTTTTTATTTATTAGTTTTAGTTTATTTAGTTTTAAATATTAAGTTTAAAATAAGTTTTCATGTTTTATTTCAATTACTTTTTTTTTTATTTCAAGTGACTTTATGGTTTCAGTTTTAATTAAAGTTAACAGAATAACACTGGATTCTTTTGGTTGATGCTTAAACTAACCAATTAAATTAGTTTGATCATGTTGATCAACAAGAAAAATACCAAATAAGAATTTAATTTGTAAACAAGAAACTAAATTAGAACTAATTCACTGCAGCTGCATTGTATTGAGATGTGAGAAGTGGTATGTGATGTCTTTCTCACCAGTGCTGCTGCGATCATACACAGATCCAGGAATCATGGCCTCTCTCGCGTCATACATGGCGGTACTCATGAAACGGGCTCCCTGAAACACACATTTCCTCTATTAGCAGAAGTATTTTGTGACTTGTATGTGTTTTTTTTTTTCCTTATTTGAAACGTCTTTGTTACCTTGATGGTGAATGTAATGTTACAGATGCACACAAGAACTAATAATGCATACTGTAATAAATGCAATTGTAATTAACCAGCTTTGCATGCACAAAAAACATGAAAGACTATTTCTGAGTCAGAAGTAACCCTGATTTGTGTGTATGTGTGTGTTACTCACAGGGTTGATGGTGTTGACCAGCTTGCGTGGTTTGCTGAACTGCATGAGGCTCTCTCTCAGGTTGTTCAGAGGTCCTTCCACCAGAACCTTCTGCTCCTTGTAGTAGTTGAGCAGGTGGTTCCACAGAGGCTGCTTGGACAGAGCCTTAGGATTGCCCACAATGATCACGCCATATCTGCACACATACACACACATATGAGCA
Organism: Labeobarbus marequensis; assembly: GCA_034780575.1. NCBI lineage: Eukaryota > Metazoa > Chordata > Actinopteri > Cypriniformes > Cyprinidae > Labeobarbus > Labeobarbus marequensis. Next base: position 31,874,916 of record JAUZSZ010000079.1, on the reverse strand, counting down.
CATGACTAGAGCAATCCACCTACATTTGTTATTTATTCACACATTTTACTTGAAGGAAAACACTGTAAATCAGGTTTTTAAAATATACAATGTACATACATAATGTCTTGCAAGAATACACATTTTCCCCCCAAAATTCTGTTTTCCATTTACATTTTTCTGTATTCCATTTTAATGACGTAATTACACTTTAATAACCAAAAAGCATGTCTAATAAATTGAATTCATAAATATTTTACAATTTATTTAAAGCAATAATATAATAAAATTAATTAGCAATAAATAACGCAGTAAAATTATTTAGCAATAATATTGCCCTATGAAATGTGTTTCATCTTCTAAGAAATTCTGTTGTCTATTTGACTTTCTGGGTTTTATGCTTTATAATTAAAAGCAAATTTATTATCAGTGACAATTACATTTTATTTTAGGCAATTTAATTCATTTTTAAAATTTAAAATCAAATGAAAATTTCCTTTATTTGTTGACAAACAAAGTGCTGCACAAAAAAGGTTTACCGTTTAAATTAAAATATGAATAAAAATGTGTTTAAAATACTTATTCTATTAATATAATTATTAAAATAATTATTCTATTACTACTTAAAGAAGCACATACACCCTACAAAACATAATTAATGTCATATAACAAAACATAAGAAATGTAATCGTCATAATTTCTTTAAATAAAACCAAGCTTTTATTTTGGTGGGTTGTAGTGAAGACCTTTGAGTTTTTGTGTGCATCTGGCCATAGTTTTTCTTAAATGAAATGGTGAAATGCTGGTGAAGTGACTCTCAGAGCAGCTCTGGAGAAGCTTGTGTGTTCATGTCCTCATATAGTGATACGACAGACACTGAAAACACCACAAGCATCATGTGTGCTTCTGTGTGAGTACTAGATGAAACTGAGACACGCAAAAATAGATCAAGATTATAGCCCTATTTTTGATTCATTCTGCCAAAATTTGCCATATTCTGTGACATTGTTTTATAAAGTGAATTCTATTTTTATGACTGGATTCTGGGATTTTGTCTGTCTTAAACATGTTAAATTAATCTCTGCCTTGCATACAGACACCTGAATGATATTGACTCTAAAATGAGGTGTAATAAATCACTGCACCTTACTCTAAGTCTGCTATTGTTACCTGGCTCTGGTCAGCGCCACATTGAGACGTCGTGGGTCATTCAGGAAGCCGATGCCCTGGTGCTCGTTAGCTCTAACACAAGACAGGATGATGAAGTCCTTCTCTCTGCCCTGGAACGCATCCACGCTGGCGATCTCCACCTCCTGTAGACACACAGAGGCATCAATACATCACTGACACGCTGCTGTGTGATATTGGATGTCAAATAGCCATTAAAACTTCCAGTACTACAGCAATAAAAATCTTACACCAAAATGCGCTTTTCTTGACACACTAAATTGCCACAGTGAGTGTCTAGAGTACACTTATGCAACAGAACGGCTGAAATCAGTCTGCAGGGATGTTTGCAGGTGTTGTTTGTACTCTGTACCTGGTATAGTTTGGTGTGCAGTGAGCCGCTGAACTGCATGTACTGCACCAGGTAAGAGCGCTGGCCCTCGTATGGCGTAATGATGCCGATCTGGTCGGGTTTGGCTCCGGCCTTCAGCAGACGGGTGGTGATCTTCTCCACATTAGCAGCCTCAGTCCTGACCACAGAGAGATGATTTTATCAGACCGGCCCTTTAACTGAGCTTAATCTAATGCTGGTAAGGAGCATTTATGAATAAGCTTATGAATTTTCAAAGGTTTCTGTTATTCCAGTAGTCTCACATAACCAGACTTTTGACTGATGGCATAAATTCACGTATACAAGAAGAGGCCATCTGACCAACATATACATATATATGTACATATATATTTATATATACATATACACGCATATATAGCCTTAGTGCTTTACCGTAGAGCAAGTTTTTGGTCTGGGTGATATGATGACCCAAAACAACGATCCTCCAGATCTGGCTCTAGCTATATTATATTTATAATGTTGTCCAGCACATATATCAGTGTCGCAGTGATTTGGGTATGGCTAATGTTCAAAGGCAATTAAGAGAATTAAATCTCGATCAGTTTTGTTCTATTAAAAGATTTAAATGTTTTCAGTTTTGTTCTATAAGAGATTTAAATGTTTTCGGATTTTTTCTATTAAAAGGTTTAAATGTTTTAGGTTTTGTTCTCGAAGAGATTTAAATGTATTTGGTTTTGTTCTATTAAGAGATTTTAACGTTTGTCTTTAATTTCAGCCAGGAGTGTCTCTGATTTCAGACAGAATTACTGTAACATGATGGTGTTCTTTACTGTGGTTGAAGGAATTTTAGGAATGAAAAAAATCCATTTGGTGGTAACAGGTCATTTTATGTGATGTATAGAGGCATAAATCTAAAATTCTATATAACCATTGATATATACAGGAAAACAGTGTTTTTTTGTTTTTTTTTTGCTACTCTGGCCCTGACTCCCAGAAACAGTATGAATCCAATCTATCAGACTGAGTCTTGTTGTTTTGAGAGAGTATTCAGTGTACAATATGCATCAGATATTTGTGTTGAGAGTGAGATATGATGTTCAAATGTACCTGTTGAGATAGGAGGTCCCAGAGCTTGCGATCTCCTCCTGGCCCTGAGTTACATAGAAAAACATGGGCTTATCGGGCTGAGGCCACTGGAAGTCAAAGCCTTTCTTGATGCGATCGGCTGGAGAACAGAACAGAACATCATCATGAACATCATGTGGCTACACACAAATTTTGTCTCTATGTAACTAAACAAAACTATCTATACTGAATGTAATGCAATATCAGCTACATAGAACTATATGCAAAAAAATAAAACTTGAGATGACATACCGGCAGTGACCCCGTTCTGCAGAGAGCCCTCGTAGAAGATGTTTGATGGGAATGCACTGAGGGCCGGGTGCATGCGGTACTGCACCTGCAGACGGATGGGTCTGATGCCCAGGACCACCAGCCTCTCAAACAGAGACTGAGACAGACCTGCTTTAGCCGCCTTCTTGCACATGACCACAGGACCCAGCTGACAGTGGTCACCCACCAGAATCAGCTGTCAAACAGAGACGACAGTACAATTACTAAACAGTTTTTGTTTTTAAACGAAATTTGAAGTACCATATTTTCCAGAGTATGTCACTTTTTTAACGTCTAAAAATTGCTGTATATACTTATAATGAAAAGATCTTATCTATAGAAATGTTTACGTTCCAACTTTTGTTCACTTTTAATCTCTATAATCACTTTCTTTAATGTGGTAAAGTAGAAAAACACTGTAGTTTAGATATATTTTTTCTTGTTAGTAAGTCATTAATGATCTTTGTTTTTTGAATGTAGAAAATACAAGTCATAAATGTAAGTCAACACAAGGGTGAGTAAAAAATGTTTTATCTCCTCACTTTCAACTTTAATCCAGTTTGTGCTTGTTAGGAAAGTAATGAATGTCAAGTTTATTCATGTACATTTCCTATAAGCTGGTAATTCAGTTTCGCTTCAAATTCCTTTAGGCTTGGATAGGATTCATAGTAAATGTTTTTATAATGAACACCACTACAATGTATGTATTTTATACTTATATTTTTCATTCTTGTTCTGTATATAGTTAAAACCAATGTTATTTATAAAGATATTATAGTTTTTAGTTTAACTGTAGTTAAAACTTTAGTAATTTTGTATGATGATGTGTCGATTAATTAACCTAATCAATCGCAAATTACATTTGGCTGTGAAAATACCCCCAAAAGATTATTTAAAGCTATGTTTGTGTTAAATGAGAAAGTATTAAGTAGACATCACAAACAGTAGCTTTATTTGATTCAACATAAAGTTTATTCACAAGCATTTAGGCTACAATGGCCTAACATAAACTATGGAACAAAAGAAGATAATTTGAGAAACATCTCCGGTTTTTTTTTCTGATCATGCAATGGAAGTCTTTGGTTACCAGAACAGCTTTGCTACCAACAGTCTTCAAAATACCTTCTTTTATGTTCCACAAAAGAAAGCAAGTCATTCAGGTTTTGACTCTAAATGATGACAATTACATTTTTTTTGAGTGAACTCCTTTTAAAGTTTTTTCCCCTTTTTATTTTTTATTTATTAATTTTTTTAATGAAATAATACTCTAAATAAGAAACTAAAACTGCCAGCAGGTGGTGTTAAATGTCTTTATGAGTCTTTCATTCATTCGATTTGATCAAACGGCTGATTCATTCAGGAATTCAGTAAAACAATTCACTTTATGAATGGGCCTTTGAATCATTGATTCACCAGATTTGTTCAAAACGTGGTTTCATTCAGAAACTAAACACCGCTGTGTTGCTCGAAATCGCACAACAGTTCTGCTGTGGCTTTATAGGTAATATTTTCGTTGGCAAAACTGAGCAAAACCAGACAACATTGTGTTTAAAATATAAAACAATATAAACTTATTTACTGGACTGTTGTGTAAAATCACATTTGAACTTGTTATATTCGGGACAAAAACAGCACTCATGTGATATTGCTCTCGCTGCTTGTATTATATAGCTTATCATGTGATATAAATATGAGACAGAAATTCATAAAGGAGCATTTTTGCCCCTATATCTTGAATTTTAGGACATAACTGCATTTATGGAGTTGTTGCCCTGCATCATATTTTTCAACAGTCAACTGTATGAAATATAAGACGATGATACTGGTCTGGGGCGGGGCCAGTACTTTACGTTATTTTTTTTCATGACTAATTAAGTTAACGCATTAAACTGACAGCCCTAATAATAATAATAATATACAATAACATTTTTTGTGGAGAGAGTGGAAATAATACACGATTTTACATTTTGTGGAAAACAAGTCACTCGAATACATGTCACACTGGGTCAAAATTGCACTGAGAAAAAAAAGTTGAATTAGTGTATAAGTCATATTTTATTTCTACATTATTTCTGAATGTAGAAATAAAATATGACTTATACACTTTCCAGAAAACAAAGTATTTGATAACGTAAAGTCTGTCTGCTAACATACACAGTGTGGAAATTTGCCCATCACATACCTGTTTGGCCCCGAGCACCACTGGCACCATGCACTCGGGCTCCGTGGCCTGTGTGCTCTCATCGATGAGAATGGAGCGAAACTGCATCTTAGCCAGGCGAGGGTCACCCGCACCCACACATGTGCAGCAGATCACATCTGCATTCTGAGAAACAGCGAGAGAACAAGATGTTTGCAGGCCTCTGTCATGGGTGGGCTGATGGATCATTTGTACAAAGAAAAAAATTCAACTTTTTTCATAGAACACTGTGTGTGCGTGCTAATTGCAGGGGGAAAACGCAGCACACAAAAACATGCCCCATTTCCTTTGCCAAAGAAAACGGCTTAAGCATTATTGTGCTCCACCGCCTGCAGCGTTTATATAAATAAACGCACTGAAAATGCACTAGAAAAGCTTCAGATTGCTGTGTAACTCCAGCATTTGGAGTTATCAGTGTTTTAAAGTGAAGTCAGACAGGTACCATGAGCAGCTCTCTCTCAGCGGTTCGTTTCAGAGCTCGGTAACGTTTCTCGTCAGAAGACGACAGCTCGCCAGTTTCATCCTTCAGCTGCTGCAGTTTCTGCAACTCTGGCATGCTGCAAAAAAGACAGACACACATCAGTCCTCATAAAATCTCTGCCATGTTGCCAAGCATTCGAACTGAAATAGTCATCGCTAGATTAAGAGTTAAAAAAAAAAAAACTCAACCCTAAATCAGAGTGATAATAATGGGGATGCCAATCTTAGCACACCATTCATAGCACAAGCATAAACGATCAAACAATGAGCATTAGGAACAGAAATGTCTGTACCTGTCCATGTTGCGGATCTGATTGTGTAGAGCCAGGAAAGACACAGGTGAATCTATGGCCTCACGGCTCTTAGCGCACAGACGAACCACCTTCAGCCCCGTCTGATGGATCTTCTCTGTTAGCTGATCCACTGCGATGTTACTCGGAGCGCAAACCAGCACTGGACTAAACCATGAGACAGACACAAAACAAAAAACTGATATTATAGGGCCCTATTACTCCCAAATTATTTTTTTTCCCTGTTTACATTTTTAGAGATTTACTTTAATTTTTCTGTATAAAACAGATTATGAATCTGTTTTAATGGAAACATCAAAAAGCATATATAAATTATTGAAATCATGTACACAATTCAACAATAATGTATTAAAAGTTTAGCAAAATCACATTTCTAAGGAAGGTTTAGTTGAATTTTTTCCAAAAGTTCTATTTTGACAATTCTTTTTACAAGAACAGAAAATTGTCTATGAAATGATTTTATTTATTTATTTATTTATTGTCTGTTTTAATTTTTCTGGATGTATTAATTCTGATTTACTATCAAAAACAGTGGTAAATAAAATAATAAACCATTAAAAATGTAATGTTTTAAAATGTAATCAAATTAAAAACGTAACAATTGCAAACAAACAAAGCACAGCACAATAAAGGTTTACTGTTAAAATTAAAAGAATTTTATTTTCCTTAAAATAAAGTTGTAATAATTTTATTATTAATTTGAGAAATACGTTCTACTGTACAACAGTAATATATTTATGACACATTTTCCTATATTTTTAAGTGTACAGCTCTACTTTTGATATTTTTTTTTTTTTAATCTACAATATAGTGGCCTATTAATTACTTCATGTTGGAATAGTATAATGCACTGGAAATTTAGTGAAGTGTTCACATCTAACACTGTCATGAGGGAACAAGTCTCACCCATTGCCCTGTCTGGCCAGATGGTAGACAATGGTGGCAGAGGTGACAGTCTTTCCGGTTCCTGGAGGCCCCTGGATCAGACTGAGGGGTCGCTGCAGCACCGTCTTCACAGCATAAACCTACATCATCCCAAAACACCTTGAGTTGCAGTAACTTGAAGAGGAGGTAGAGTCAGAAGAAGGGGAGTTTGGACAGCTCTGTACCTGCGAGTGGTTGAGATCTGGCAGGCCCTGCGCAGTGAAGCGTTTGGGCAGCTGGCATTTGATGATAACGTCCTCCACCTCATGACCCAGCAGCTTGTGGTAGATGTAGCCGGACACGGAGGTCTCGTCCACAGCAAACGTCTTCAGGGCGCTCTGCATGCTACATAAGACAAAGAAAAAGTTTAACTTTGTGTCCACCAGGTTCACAGATCAATAGATTATTTCATGTAATAGCTCATCTGAAAATTATTATTGCAACACAACGGTGTTTTTTCCTCATACAATTACAAACAAATCAGGACTGGAGCTTTCAAACTTCAAATGAGATCCAAAAGACCAAAAGAAGTATCACAGGAGGAGCCCATGAGACTCATGAATGATATGTATCTTGTGAAGTCATTTGGTAAATTAATGTGAAAAACAGTGAAATTTAAATAGTTTATTATGCAATTATGGAATCACTGATGATCTTTTAAAATCTTTTTGGACTCAGAAATCTCCAGTTTCTATTGATTGTAATTGCATAGTCAATTGCATAATTATTTACGTTAACTAAACTAAAACTATAATGATAAAAAAAAAAACATTTCTGTTACTTGAAATAAAATAAACGCTAACTGAAATAAAATTATTTATTTCATCTAGCTTCAGCATTTTTTTATTTTTTTTGTTTAACGACGGACTAAGAAACGAAAATTAAAAATTAAAATGAATAAAACCCACACAGACATAAAAAACTAATACAAAAAGACAAAAACACACAAAAAAACAACACAATTTTTATAATTTAGAATGGAAAATATAAAAATACATACTTCATGATATATTCTAAAATTAAAAAAAGCTATTCTAAAAAGAAAAATATAGTCTTCATGATTTTATTCAGTCCACAAAAGAATAAAAAAAGATAATAAAAGTTGGATTAACAAGAAGGGAATTAAATGCAATTGCAAAAGCAAATTTTTATTTTTGGGGTGAATAAAATCATGAAGAATACATTTTTCTTTGAACAATACTGTATAAATAAAGCAAAGCAAATGGAAACAGTTCAATGGACTAGAGAAAGTGTATAGCAGGACTAACCGGTCAAAAGATGTCGACTTCCAGACGAAGTCCACCTGGAAGTTATGCGGCACCTCCACAGGTGCTCCAGCACTGCTGCGCAGCTCAATGGCGATTTCGTCTCCATAATCTGAGAGGATCTCGGTTAAGGAATCAACCATATAACACAGCATCCTGTAAACATCCCTTACATACCTGTACATCAAAACAGCACAGTAAGGACACGCTACTGACTTTCTGCTGATATAAAGCGTGCTTGCAAAACTCATGGTCACGGTGTAAGTGTCTTGTCTGAGTTTTGCTATGCAGAGGTTGCAATTATGTTGCTATTCAGTTGCTAGGGTGTTCTGGGTGGTTGCTTGTCAAGTCATGTTAATCCTAAGTATAGGCAATGAATGCCTAAGCACATTATAAAGAGAAATAATAGCTGTCATTTTCTGACAACAGCGAATTTGATCTTTGCTGAAAGGATACTGTCTGGGACTTTGATGACATGTCCAATCCCTTTCCACAGCGGAGCCATGTCTCCTTTATATCGCAGACAGATCTCGTCTCCTTGCATCAGACGCATGTCTGATATACATCACCCACACAGAGAAAACACTTTCAGATAGACATTTTGCAGATTTATGCTCTAATAACAATAATAGAGCTATATATCCATCACATACACAGTACAGCACCACAAACACACATGCACAGACACACACGCACACGCACGCACGCGCGCACACTCAGGTCCGTGCACACATCGATGAGGGATGCATGGGACACGGTGTTAGGGATGGGATTGATATGAACCACTGGTAGACACAGAAGATGTTAAAAGTAAATATTACCACCTGAATCCGTCTTGGGCAGAGTGAAATAAGCTATCCGCTTTTTATTCAGTCCCAAATCCCACCTCACTGTTATATTGTCTTGAGTCTGAAGTAAAAAGACAGGAGACAAGCAAGCAGAATAAATATCAAATGTTTTAACATTTGCAGTCTGACACATATTAAATCTGATTCTGTATTTGGACTTTGCACTTATAAACAACCTCTCTAAGAGAAAAGAAACTCATGTACAAGAAAAGATCAACCGAAAAATGTAAGTGGCTGTGCAATTACTTAAAACACACCTGGAAACACAATATAATTTATAAATATATTTTTAGATATAAAATGTCTTCTCATATGAAACTATGTTTGTTTGGTTTTTTATTATTCTTTCACACCATGTTAGCATCGAGGCTATTTACGTCAGTATCATAATCCATAAAATTTTTAATTATTATATGAAACATTTTAACATGACATAAGACTAAAAATCTAAAATACATTTGGGTGATACATTACAAAATATTCCACTTAAACAATTATTTTGGCAAAATCATGTAGCCCTATAAATAAAGAATTTTATATATAAAGAGTACATTTTTTGCTTGCAAAAAAAGTGCAACAGTCCTATTAATACAAATCAAGATTTTAGCAATAATGAGCAATAATGTCTAGACAGACCTATAAACTCAAATGTAAAGTGACGATATATGCTTCTGACTATAAGTCAGCGTGACTTTAGCTTAATATTCATAAAATCATGTTTAATTGCCAAATTTCTGGTGTAGAACGACACTACAAAAATCCTCCAATCACAATCAGGGCTGTTACCATAAAAAAAAAAGAAATCTGACCTTACAGTGACTACTCAATAATTGAATCAGTCTCCTTACAACCTTTGATTATACTTGAATAGTTTGTAATAAACTTCCAATACATCAAATCTCATACTTGGAGAAAATGGTTGTCAAGAGTTTTATATTGCAGCACTATTGTGGATTTCACAGTAGCTCATAACAGACGTTACGGCAGATGCATTTAGTTGGAGTTGGTTTGAATCAAATGTTGCAATGCTGAGATTTATTTCAGAGCTGGTTGGTCTGGTTTACAGCTGAACTATTTATTGATATTTTTGCCTATGAAGAAAATGAGTGGGAATAGTACTTTCACTTTTGAAAAAGTGGATAGCCACTGTTGCACTCACTAGTTCAAGCAGGAAGTTAGCCAAAAAAATAATAATTACAATCTTCATTATCATATCAGTACTAATGCATCTTTTTTCACTAATTTAGGAATAACTGAAGAGCAGAAAGGTTTTCATACTTGGGACTCTTTGAGTTTCTTGTCATAGTCGGCCTCTAGTTTGACCAGGGGACCAAAGATGTTCTGGTACTGATAGGCATCTTCGTATCGCAGCAGAACGTGCTGAGGTTCCTCATCCACTCCAGGTTTCTCCAAATCTTCCAGGGTAGCTGTTGGGTTTTCCTGCAAACATGACAGAACGCACAGTCAAACATTAGGATGCTTAAAACTGTGTTTTCATTCATAAGAAAGCAGTAAATCACAGTACCTTCCAGAGCTCCTCGAGTTTATTGATCTGCTGTGCCGTGATCTGCCGGGCCCTCAGCTGCTCCTGCTCAGACGGGATCTTCACCAGCCAGGACAGGAAGCAGCGGTCCTGGATAAGGGGCTGCCACTGAGAGCTGTCCCAATTAATGTCCTTCAGACTGCTCTGACTGGCACACGGCTGCCTAAACACACA
>JAUZSZ010000079.1:31810686-31822180 GCA_034780575.1 Labeobarbus marequensis | reverse complement strand
GGGACATAGGCAGTGTCCTCATAAACCACCTTCAAATTGTAATACCTCTGTCATACCCATGTCATTATACACATTTGCGTCCTCATAAACCACATAAACCCGCACACACACACACACACACGCACACACATTTTATATATATATATATAATGCATTTGGTTGTGTGCATTTCAGCACAGTTTGAGACATTTCTTGAGAGCTCTCCTAAACCTCTGGAAGAGACACATGTGGGATTTTTCTCTCAGGACAAACATCTGAGTAACAGGAGACACCGACCAAACTCTGTTTTCTCTCAGTTGCTGCCTGTGAGAATGACCATAATAAAGAGGTGTCATTTGCGGTTCCTCTTTCCAGTGGAAAACTAAAACCGAAAGTGTTTACCTCCAAATAAACGAGTGCAATTTTGTGAAATGCGAGCGATCTGTAAACAGCGTGCGCTGTGTTGTTCATTAAACGTGTCACAAGATGTGAATCATGACAAACAGTGCCAATATCTCAGCTGACTCACATAAACAAATGGGACAGTAAACGCGCACTCAGTTCTCGTGGGCTTGTGGGAATCGAGTTATGCCGAAAATCCCCTTTTCTGGGGCCGAGCGTCTCTTTCTTCAAATCCTTCCCCTCCCCACCTCTCTCTCTCAGTATCTGGCTCATGTTAGATCCTGTCTGCTTCAGCAACGTCCGAAACCCCACCTCCTTCTGTCTGTCTCTCTCTCTCTCTCTCTCCACCCCGTCTCAGGCGGCGTGGAATCCTGGCTGTGTTTAATTGCTGAGTGGCAAGATCTGAGGGAAAGATCGGGAGCCACTGCGTCTGTCAACGCTTTACGAGCCCCAACCACGGGAGAGAGAGACAGGGAAGGTGTAGGAAGGAAGTGTTTGGAGTTTGGGAATGGGTGAGCTGGGGAATTTTTACGCAGTGGGGAGGTGAAGAAAGAGGTGAAACGCTGAAGTAAGACTTCAGAGTTGGAGAAAAAAAAGAGGGAGGGAAAGAAAAGAGGCCCACCGTTGGAGAAAGGGCAACGAGAGGGAAAAGTGGGAAAACAAGAGTAAGTTAGAAAAAGGAGGAAGGAAGGAAGGAAGGAAGGGGGAGGTGAGCGAAAAGTTAGACAGGGAGAGAGAGAGAGAGAGAGAGAGAGAGAGAGAGAGAGAGAGTCAAACGCAGTGAACGAGAGGAGACGCAGATGAGAAAAACAGATGCTGTGGATGGCCTGGGTGGAGAGAGAACCAGTTGTTTTCTAAGTCGCCTTTCGGACTGGAATGCACTCGGAGAATTTGAGATTCCCAACGCCTTATTGCCAACTTTGCTTGCGACGCACGCCGGGCCCCGCAGACGGATCATGTCTGCACATGGAGTCTGGAGTAGCCCCGTTCCCAAAGGAGTTGGGGATGGAGCAAGCGGAGAGGACTGGAGCATCTCCGGTTTACGCCGAGGAGCACCAGCATCCGTGCTACAAGTGGGACTCGGGGTGCGTTCGGGAGATCCGGAGGGAGTTCGGATGCGTCCAGCGGTGGTATTACCCGGAGCTGTTGCATCCCTTGAACGGCGACCATGTTTTGAAGGTCAGAGGTCACCGGTGCTACTCATCCTACGTTCAGGAATGGGACAACATTCATCAGCCTGAATATAACAGACATTGCGAGAGGAGACGGGTGTCATTCCGGCATCACGAGGAGAGACCCGAGACTGGTAGACAATCACACTGTAACGGGCCGAACTCTAATCAGGCAGGTTTTTTCCCAACCGAGGTGCCCTCCAGCAAGTTGGGCCGCTCCAGGGCACTCGGGAATGGGCTGCAGGTGAACGGACCGCAGCGGGAAGTAAGGACGTCTTGGGGGGACACGGTTCTGGAGAAACATGGCAAGCAGAGGAAGAGCCGGGGAACAGTACGGGAACAGATCAAACAAGTGGTCATGGAGCTCGAGGAAGTGCTGGGTGGTCTCAAACAGGTCCAGTTGGAGATGAAAGAGGTGAGGATAGAATAATAAATAGAGGGAGCGATGTTGCAAGATCAAAAATTGGGTCGTGAAAGTTTTAAAGGGATAGTCCAGCCAAAATGAAAATTCTGCCATTATTTCATTATTTGTCATGAATGCATGGTGAAAGCACAGAAATTGGACTTTTTCTTAAAGGGATACTTTACTGAAAATGAAAATTCTTAAAAGGATAGTTTACCCTGAAATTGAAAAATTCAGGCATCATTTACACGAGTGCATGAAGAAAACAGAAATTTGATGATTTTTCTTAAAGCAATTATCTAGCCAAAAATTACAATTGTGTCACAATTTACTCATGCATGCATGAAGAAAATTCAGAAAGGTTATTTTTCTAAAAGGGATAGTTCGCGCTGAAATGGAAATTCTGCTATCATTTATTCTTGAATGCATGAGGAAAGCACAGAAATCTTTACTATTTTGGGAATGAAAAGGAATAGTTCACCCAAAAATGAAAATCCAGTCATTTACTCATGAATGCATGAAAAAAAAGTCGTAAAAATGTGATTACTTTTCTTAAAAGGATAGTTCACCCAAAAATGAAACGTCTGTCATCATTTATGCGGTGATAAAAATCACACTTTGACTAAAAAACTGCTTTTCTTAAAGGAATGCTTCATTCAATCAATAAATATATTTAAAATAAATAAATAAAATATCTTTCATTTACTCACCCTCATGTCATTCCAAACCTGTATGACTTTGTTTCTTCTGTGGAATATAAAAGAAGACGTTTTAAGTAAAGTTGGTACCCAAACAACATTGATTGGACCCCACTGACTTAAACAGGATGTACAAAAATCTGAGACATTTCTCAGAATATCTTGTTTCACAGAAGTCATACTGGTTTGGAACGACAATTGGCCAAATAAAATGCTGTGACTGACAGACTACTATTTCTCTTCATGCATTCATCTATAGTAAACATTCCTATAATGAGATTTGTCACTGATTTGGGGTTCAGCATATTTGAGATGGGATTTTAATAAACACAGAGACTGGATAAGATCAAAACTTCATTCTGTTTAGCCAGTGGAAATGTAATATCTGTGTGTTCTTAGCAAACATCTTTGTGATGAATCTATTCTGAAAACATCATCTGAAAGCCTTCAGAAACCAAAATACACATCTGCCAGAAATGCACTGTCAATTACATTCAGAGCTGGAAACACTCCATTGGAAGCTTTATTGTGAAGAGGAATATTGTATTTTCTGGAAAGGAAGGAACCGGTCCTTAAGTCCATCACAAAGGCTTGTTATAAGAGAATAGAATCTTAAAATCAATACCTAAAGATAGCTCAATATGTGCAGACTGACATTAGCAATAATGGACTGTGCAGAACGTAAGACATTAATTGAATTATTTAGATACGTTTCAATGGATGCATCAAGACTCCCATTAGTTGTAAATGACTGCAGCAGGAAATAAAGTCAGTAGATAAATGCATCACAGTGAAGGAAGCCCAAAAATTTATTTTTATGCTATATCAACCTGATGATGACCTGTGAGGGGGTTTAGAAGAAACTTTTCAGCATTCAAATAGTTTTTGGTGGGTCAGTTTAACGTTCAGAGTCACTATTAGTCAGTCATTGGTAGTTAGAAACACTGCGATGCATTCAAAATATTGATATGAGAGGCTTGACATGTCAACTTCTGACTCAGCCAATGACGAGAGTTTAAGGGCGGGACTATTGTTGATTAATAACAGACAGCTTTAGTTTAGAAGTGTCTGGGAAAGCTGTTTGGAAAGCAGTTATTATATTTTTTATCAAGTTGTGCTGCTAGTGAAAATTGCACTGTTTACCTTTAAGAAAAATGTTAAAATATACTGTAATAAAATATATATGTAATAATGTATATATAGGGGCCTGTATATGCCCATTATCGTGCTGTTCTAAACCCACATGACTTTCTTTTTTTGTGGAACACAAAAATATGTTCTACAGAATATTCATGCTGCTTTTTCCCCCATACAATTCATATTCATTCAAATCACACCAATTACTTGCTGAAAATCTTGCCTTCATATTTAAAGAACAGCGGTTTCTTAAGGTTTCAAGTATTATATTAATACTATGCATCAAAACCTGAAATTATTTTTGGATGGTAGCATGAAAACAGTTTAGTTTCAGGTTTTTTTTCTTTCAGTTTAAATAAACGCTTCGGTTAACTCAATATGATTGCAAAAATCATTGGCACCAAACATGGTGCGATACATTTGGATCCATCATGTTTGAATGTGAGAATGCAGTGGCAGAAAGGAAGAATTCCAGTCATGACTCCTTTTTGGAGATTGCCAACTTTTGCCATGGCAAAAGTTGGTTTAAAGCATCTCTTTATTGCGAGAGAAATAAAGTTTAGAATGACTTTAGGATGTGTAAATAAAGACAGAATTTTAATTTTTTTCTGTCTGTGAAGGTCGTCCAACAGATCGACACTCTGACGTCCAATATTGACCTTGGTGAAGACGAACCATGTCTGTCCAATGGACTCTCCCAAGATGCCACCAAAGGCAGTCAAACTGGTGTTGTGGCATTGATCCACAATTCAAACAGCGAAGAGGACATGTCCACTTCCAATTCCTCTCTTGCTCACAGCCCTGTCACTGTGGATTTAGTTCACATTAACGGTCCTTCGCCAATGAGAAACTGCATAAGTCCAGCCCCTCCTGAGCAACGATCCGTTACTGTTGAGGATAAAAGCAAACGAGTTGTGAAACAGAGTTCAGAGACTCAGAGGACTCAAAGGACAGCCAATGGAAACTGCCTACCGCATCGAACGGCAAGGAAAAGTCAACTGGAAAACCACAGACCCCCTATAGCTCCAGCAGTGTGCACTAACTCAAATAAAACCCACCGGCCCCCACCTTACCCTCAGAACGGACAGGTGAAGATGAGGACGCCCCCCTATCCTGGGAAACATAAGACGCTCTCCTCCACCGTAGTGTAAGGACACAAAACCAGCTCGCTTTCACAGAAACCCAATTATCAGCAAAGAGGACAACACATGCAAACACATCACGCATACTCACAGATACATTGCACACATGCTTAATCGATTACCAAGTAACTTGTCCAAATGCTTCTTGGTGACAAAACTCAGGGTAAGTGGACACTGCACGTCCTTAGACGAATGGTCAGCATGTGTTTTCTGTGTTTTATGTTCATGCATATGTGTATCTGCACTTCTAAACTCAAATGATCAGGTATTTATACACTACCATTCAAAAGTTTGGGGTAAGATTTTTAACGTTTTTGGAAGAAGCCTCTTCTGCTCAAGGCTGCAGATATTTGATTAACTGTACAAAGCTGAATTTTCAGCATCATTACTCCAGTCTTCATTGTCACATGATCCTTCAGAAATCATTCTAATATGCTTGCTGCTAGAATGATTATTTCTGATTATTATCAATGTTGAAAACAGTTGTGCTGCTGAATATTTTTGAGACATTATAAATGTCTTTACTGTCACTTTATCAATTTAACGCATCCTTTCTAAATAAAAGTTAATTTCTATACAAAAGAAATTGTACCGACCCCAAACTTTTCAATAGTATTGCATTATCTCATCATTATCTCAGTTGTTTCTCCTAGATTACAATAAGATTAAATAGAAAGCAAATGGAAATGTTTGCTTTTCAGCTTCTTTTAAGAAAAACCTCACATCTCCTGAAGAGTTTCAGAAGAGATCTCAAAAACGTCTCAAACTGTGCTCATATTAGCAAAGATATCAGAAATCTCAATTTCATATCAAATTACTGAGCTGCTATTTACATTCATTTTACACATGCTGCAAACTATAACATAATTTGTTTCAAATTCATATCAGGAGAAATATCTGAGACGACTCTGACCTTTAAAAAAGCAATTTCCGATGGGTTTATTTCCCAAAAGTGCTGAAACATGTGCCATATCCATGTGCCTTTCAGAAAAAAAACTCACTCTCTATTACAACACACACCATCACCATGTGTTTTTTTTTTAGTTATTATTTCCCAGAAAAAAAAGTATGGTGGGGTCTGCCGGCATTGAATCATTTCCTTAGAAATAGAGACCGAGCCATTAGTGATGAAGACAGTCTACACAATGACTCAGTGTTAACAAGGCTAACTTTGCGTCATGAAAGATGTCTTCCATCTGTTCCTCATGCTAACAGAGTGTCAATACACTGCACTTGTTTCCTCAGATTACGGCGAGCTTTGTTGTTCTTCGCCCCGCAGACAAAGGCACGGTGTTGAATGCTGTGCGATTCAAAAGCCAGTCCCGCATCTCAGATCTGAGGCTGCACATGACTTTGGGTCAACTGTGCAGCTCTGTGTTGCTTTATCACACAGGAATTCAGGATACAATAAGGAATGCTTGATAAACATTCTATAAATGAAACTTCTATCCACGGCTGATTATATCGGGTCTTCTTTGGTTGTTGTCGAGGCACGTTAAAAGTTCAAATACACAACTTCAAGGCTGGGATTTCTTGGAAAGTCATCTTACTTTGCTATAGACAAAATGCAGATAATATTATGACGT
Organism: Labeobarbus marequensis; assembly: GCA_034780575.1. Taxonomy (NCBI): domain Eukaryota; kingdom Metazoa; phylum Chordata; class Actinopteri; order Cypriniformes; family Cyprinidae; genus Labeobarbus; species Labeobarbus marequensis. The sequence goes on along the minus strand of JAUZSZ010000079.1, from coordinate 31,815,661 downwards.
CCATCATTTAAATGATCTAGATTTATACATGTTCTGAAGAAAACTTGTCTGTGCATGACCAGCGGTTGCCGGGGCATTGCTTTGTGGTTGCTAAGGTGTTTTCTGGGTGGAGGCTTACAGGCTCAAAAGGGCCCACTCACAAGTTTCTATGATATTATCATCCCTAAATATGCAACCTAGGCTTATTGGAAAAAGATACCTACAATTCCAGCTGAAATGAACACTAGTGGCAATAAAACACTAACAACATGTATGCCTTTTCACACAAATTATTTAATAAAGGGGCAGATTATCAACATATTTTTGTGTGCAGTTCCAATTTGTATAATATAATGTTATGAGCTCAAAACACTTTTACCATAGTGCATGATTTGTAAACTAATAGAATTTGATGTTTGCATCAAATAAGAAAAGCTCAAAGACTTGTAGAAGCAAGCAAAAATGTTATAGTTAAAAATCTATTGGTTAGGATTTAGTATAAGGTTTAGTGTAGGTTGTACGTTATTTTCAAATACAATACAGCATTGATCTAGCATCTCTCTCCAGAGACTTCATTTACATATACCGTAATAAAATGTGAAACAATGTTAATAAAACATTGCCAGACTCACGTTCATGTATTTAATTTATGTACAACAAACAATGAAATAAAATATTTCCACTTTTTATTGGTATCACAGAAAAACAACAACAACAAAAAAAAAAAAAAATAAAAAAAAATAACGGAGAAAACGCTTTCAGTGCCCTTCTCCGGACATTTCATTTAGATATAACAACTAACGCCACCAGATTTACTTTCATGTGTTTTGGAGAAAACTGAATGCGCTTTTAGCGCCACTCATTGTAAATTCTGTTTATGTACAACAAACAACGTAATAAAATTCTGCCAGATTCACGTTCATAACTTTCATAATGTTCAAAATTGAATGCGCTTTTAGCACCACTCACTGAACATTAAATTTACGTGCAACAACCAACGTAATAAAACATGGTCAGATTCACTTTTATCAGTATCAGAGAAAATATTTTGCTTACGTACAACAACCAAAGTAATAAAAAGTTGCCAGATTCAAGTCCATTTGTTTTGGAGAAAACTGAGCACAGAATATGCAAGAGACAATGTAATAGATTCATTTTGCAGGCATATTTTCCCAATGAGCTTAGGTTGGAAATATGGCTCACATCCCTCAAATTTTTTTTGCCATTTTATCAGGTGAAAATCATAATTCAGATCAATGAAGTAACAGCACACCTCCCTTAAAAAAGACACAAGATTTTGATGTCTGGAGCATGCAAACACTGAGCTTTAATAGTTCTGAAAAAACCCTGGCTTAGGAAACACAACTAGTTCAACTAAGCCATTTAGCTGTGAGAGCTTGAATTTGACACTATTCCCTGATGTATCTGACATTCCTCTGGGGTTAAAGTTAAAATGGCAGATGTGATCTTTGTGTGTGCGTTTGAGAACAAAAGGAACTGATTCTTGCCTGCTGAGATGTGAAAGCAGTAGTTACGGTTTGGCAGTAGAGGGTCATTGTCCTCTAGTGGAGGGTATGCGTCTCTGCACCATTGTTTTTTATAGTGTTCAGGCCGGCACTTCTGTCTGGTTTTCATTAGAAACCACTTGGCTTAAGGCCTGACTGAATGAGGCAAGCTCGTACAATATTTGTGATGGTCAAATAAACACAGGCATCATTTACGATGACAGCCACCCACTAGCTGGGAGGGCAACAACAGCTGGGCTCAACACAAACCAGGAAGTAGGTGCATAACAGACAGCGTCACCCAAACACAGCGGATGTTTTCATAGACGTGTGTTTACAGAGAATGCCCACCGTTTGGTGCCTTTGCTCGGGCTACTCAATGTCGTTACAGAAACCATGTCTTCATCGGCTGTAAAACGAAGCCTAAAGGAGAACACTGTACTATTTACAAGTTGGGATTTAGACAGCAGTGAGATTACATTGCGAGCAAACTGAGAAACATTTCACCTGAACAGTTCACCTGAAAAAGTCATTCCAAACCTGTATATCTTTGTTTTCTCTGTGGAACATAAAAGAAGATATTTTGAAGAACATTTGGATCAAAACAACATTAGACCACATTTACTTTTGGTGTATTGACAAAAAACACCAAAATATTTTTTTAAATATCTTTTGGGGCAGGAAAATAACAGAATTTTCATTTTGGGGTGAACTGTCCCTTTAAGTCTCTTGTTTCTCATGTGCTTCTATTAAGAAAAATTGATGTTCTCAAAACATTAACGTGTGCAAAAGTCAGAGATCTCAATATGAACTCAAGTTCTCATCAATTATAGCTCTACATACAGTATATACTCTTACTCTATGGCAGCTATTCACTTATTTCTGTCTGTTTTTTCTAAGGAATTTTATGAGAAATGTGAGACAAAGTTGATACTTAAAGTAAACCTTCCTGAAAGCTCACTTTAGGGATTTGAAAACACCTTTAAATAGACTTTTGACCATCACTTCCCTGAACACAAGTATGACATTGTGTGTGATATAATACTACTCAAATACAAGATAAATTTAATTTTCAACTCGACCAGAGACATTACAGTTAAACGACATCTATAATAAAGTGACATCAGCTTTGATATATTGTTCAAGCAAAAGCTATTTTAAAAACAATAATAAAATATAAATGTGCAGAAGACAGTTTTACTTATGGGTAGGTGGATAATTACATCTGTCTGTGAGCGCTCAGACTTTGGCTTTAACTTTCTGGGGTGGCAGACGATTTGGACAAATGAGAGATGGAGCAATCATACAGTATGACGGCATGAAGTCTGCTCACATTGCAGCTTATTCTGGCCAACAATTAAACGCCTCCTTAGACAGGAAGACGGCGCCTGAACGACAAGTAAATGTTGCACCACAATAGTAGAGTAGTGTGACAAAAATAAAATATAGTACAGCCATCAGGTTGAAAGGTTGTTTAGAAAAAAAACATGCAATAATTCTGTAAAGATGACTTATTCCTGGAAGTCGCATAAAGTCAGTGAATCAGATTAGACATTTCCAGAAATGTCTAAAAAGTGTTTGATGCAAATGACATGGACATTGGTTAAGCTTTTGGAAAATGTTTCATGCTTTCTTAAAGAATCTCAGTGACCATTTCCTGGAGCCAGATATTAACAAAAAAATATAAATATAGATTTTTATATTGTTTCATCCTATGTAAGGTCTATATTTCCCAGTAAATAAGAATATAACCTCAGGAGGGAAAATATAAACATATGTCTAGGAAAAACAACCAAGTAAGGGCTCTCCTTATGCATGTAGACCTACTTCAAAAAATGTCCCTCTGTTACTGATGATATCTAGAAGCTGATTTAAAAACCATACAAGAAAAAATAATTAATGTCCTTCAATATGCTTAAAAACATAACGCCCTAGCAACCGTATAGCAATGACCTAGAACACCTCAGAAACCACATAGTAAAATAAAAGATGCTAAAAACAAATGCTAAAAACAGTCAGAACACCTGAGCAACCGCATAACATCGACCCAAAACATTATAACCACATTGTATAATAAAAAATATGAAAAGATGCTAAATCACAATCACAGAGGCCTTGTTTACATCTGACGTTATGATCCGATCACAAATGAGACACATCTCTGTCGCTAAAATATATTTAAATTTTAATCAAAGCACAAAACATGGGGTTTCGAGCGAAATATAGTGAGTATTTAATGGCTTAACTTACCTGTGTTAATTGAACTTCAGACTTCATGCTGAAGTATTGTGCGTGTATATTAATACACGTATCCATATGTTTTATTCTGACAGTTATTTTCCGTTAACGCTTTACATGTTGGCGGCAAATTTCAAATCCATTGTTTTAGCGCTCTGGTTGATTGACAGGTGAGTAGGCGGTGCTTCGGGACGCACCCTGACTTGCCATGAGTTATCACGTGCGTTTCTGACTACTAATGTGAGTCGAACACAAAATATGTTTTGTTTTACATCTATATTTAGCGCTCTCCACTCCTAATCAGTTAGTTAGTGATTTGGTTTGAATCTTAATATCAGAAGTAAATGTATTTATTTGAGGTAAACCATGCGAGGACCATAGCAACGATTGAAAAAATCCAAGTTATGCAAAAACTACCATTATAATCACTGAAGCTGCAAAATGAATATCTTATTTAGTAAATCTTATCTGCACCTCATTGTTTATGATAACCAGTGAAGGAGCGCACTCAACAAAACTCCAGCACTGACTAACCTAAACGCATCTGATTGGCCAGTGCATTCATAAGCTCCGCAAAAACGTGTTTAATTGGTTAGAAGGCTCAACGCTGCAAAAAAACAAAAACAAATAAATAATGCATAAAAAAGCAAGCTGATGCATCCTGCACAGATCAACATGTAATTCCACGAGCTGACAATTTTCACATTTAATTTGATCTGCGACAACCATAATATATTTAGTTGAATTATGCACGGGTAATTTTTGCCCCTTTATCTTGAATTTGTGCAGCATTTAGTACATTTTCGTGGCATTTTTGCTACAAGCCCTTGTTAATTTCTGGCCCTATGATTGCAACACCAGTACTTTATTATCCCGTAAACTGAATAGTTGTAGCTATGTCCAAGCCAGAGTGCGTTCAGTCAGTCTTCTCTGTCTCTGCAGCTATTAAAAGTGTTTCCAGTCAACAGCCTGGCATCTACACTCGAGTCACCATAAAGACAGCACACTGCCGAATTAGGAAACTCATGTCCAATCAGATCTGCTGTCCTCAACACCGAGCCAAGCTGAGCGTATAAATTAGAGCAATAAATCACCCTGATAAGCGAGAACAATCTTGGCATTAGAACACAGGAGGCTAAATTGCGTTACATTATTTTAGCACATAATGCGAGCCAGTCAGGTCTGTAAAAGCAACAGCTATGCCAAGGACAATTCAGAGGTAGAGAAGCACCGAGTGTCATATCATCATGCTC
>JAUZSZ010000079.1:31624543-31636313 GCA_034780575.1 Labeobarbus marequensis | reverse complement strand
AGCGATCCAAAGCGAAGCGACAAACGCAGAAGCACCGCGAGACATACTGTGAATGCGATTCAATCGAGCTGATGCGTCTTTATCATCAATCCTGTGATGTAATCAGAGAAATGCTGCCATTGAGAGGCGCAGAAGACAAAAAAAATCAATGCGGATTACCCACAGATCCACTGGGCTCTCGGCCAAGGTGATTATATGTGGCCCTGAATTACTAAAGCAAACAGGCAAATAAAAGCCCAGCGGCGGCTGCATGTGTGTGTTTATGGCAGATGCTGGAGACGATGTTGGTTCAGTTCAGCCCCTGAGGGACACGAGTGTGTGTTCAGTCCAGAGAGTCGCACATCCACTTATTACTGTATTAAACTAACGAAAACCTGTCAATATCACACTGAAATCAAGAGAAAACAACTTAAAATTGTTTTGTATGACGATAAAGAACTTTATTTGGCTTAAATTAAAAATATTTTCCTATAAATTTGTATTACTGTAATCAGAAAAAGAACTTTCTATAATAATAATAATAATAATGTGTTTATTTATTTATTGTTAATATGGGAAAAGGTCTTAATAATCTTAAATTTACTTTCATAAAACCTGCAAAAAGCCTGATTTATTTTCCCCAATTATGACGACTTCCGCTTTTGATAACCCTGAAAATGTAAAAGGCTGCATATACGTTGCAATATGCGGTAAGCAGTTAGTTTTTTGTGTGATTATTGAGTATTGTATATGCAGTGTTGTGCTTTGTGTTTGTTCTCAGAGCTCGAGCTCAGAGCCTCAGAGCCGAAAGCTGACGTACCCGCTGCCTCCTCCCAAAAAACCCGGACCGCAGAGACCAGCGCCACCTCCTTACGGTGAGAAAAGCCTGCCAGCATCAAAGTGTGCTTGTGATTTACTGATTTAATTATCACATTCATCTGATAAGCATGAGAGTGTGTGTGCGTGTGACTTTTAATTATATAAAAATGCATCATGACATTTATCTCGCTGGTTTTATTATGCGGTGAAGAGCGAAATGAAATGTTTATCTGGTGTAGTAATATTATCATAACATTAAGTGCTTTTTGTGTTACATGCTGACGACTATAACCAAATTTAAGAACTGCAATCTTTACTTTAAATGAGATCTTTAGAATTAATTTTCAATTTTATGAAGTATGCTTGATTTATTATTATTTCTAGACTTGTTTCATTTGAGCGGAAATGTCAGGGAGTTGTAAGACTAGTTTATCTTTATCCAGCTATAACCAGGCCTAGATTCATCCCTCAGCAAAAATGTTTGTAAAGCACTTCTATTTGTTTCCTAAAAATTGTTATTTGAGCTGTATAATTGTATAAATCATCCTTTTAGTGTTGAGAATACTCATTGGATGAGCATCTGGTTATACTTTACCAACATAATTCAAATGGACTGATTTTGGTCCATGTAAATGTCAGTTATTTTAGTGTTATTTATATACTATAATAGTAATTATTAATATTTTTTAAATTAGCCTTTATACATTTTCAGTTTTAATTTCAGTTCATGTTGTGGCACTTTTGTCATTTTTGTCGATTAATTTTGAGTTTCAGAATTTTAGTACTTAAGAACTTTTTTAATCACTTATTTCAGTTTGCTGCCAATGCAAAATTTGTGATTTTTAAAAATTTGTTTATTTTATATTTAAAAAAATTATATTACAGAATTATAAATATTAGAAAATATATAATATAATAATAACAACACTGGTAAATATTACGGATAGTTATGTCTCATAAGTCCTCTCCTTGCCGCATACCTTGGCAATACTTTCCAATCAGTTTATGTTTAGTGCAGGGCACCATAGACTTCCATTGTAAGTGCATTATTGTAAGCGCAAGTTCTGATGAATTATTTTCCGTGGTAAAGCCTGATTTATATTGAAACTGGAGTATTCTTATAAGTAATTATTGAAGTTTTAATTATAAACACCCTCAGACTTGTACCTCATTTCACAAGCCACATCAGACATTTCACCACACGCAAACAAACTCAATAAAATGACAGATCATGCAGAGTGAGTCTGATAATGGAAAGGCAAGCACTTCCCCATTTTAACGATATCGAAGTGCATCAGTGCGTTGTGAACCCATCGTAGGACAGCTGTGACGGGGAAGATAAGAGTCGTCTTGGCATGAGATATTCAGCTGCTGCAGCGTCCCGCAGAGAGGAAGAACAGACGACTGCAGGTTTATTTATTCATAGTTCACCCAAAAATGAAGATTCTGGCATTTATTCAGCCTCATGTTGTTTCAAACATGTGTGAATTTCCATACAATGAAAGCATATACAGTACTTGTCAAATGTTTGGAAAGTTTTTAGAAAATGAAGTCTCTTCTAGTCACCAAGGCTGCATTTGTTTGATCAAAAATACAGTAAAACAGTAATATTGTGAAATATTATTACAATTTGAATTAACTATTTCCTATTTAAATATGTTCAAATGTAATTTATTTCTGTGATCAAAGCTGAATTTTCAGCATCATTACTCCAGTCTTCAGTGTCAGAAATCATTCTAATATGCTGATTTACTGCTCAATTAATATTTGCGCTCAGTTATTAATAATGGTTCTTATTGTTATCAATGTTTAAAAAAGTTTTTGTGGAATATTTTGTGGAAACTAAATTTTTTTCAGGATTCTATGATGACCAGAAAATTCAAAAGAACAGCATTTATTTGAAATAGAAATATTTATCAATATTGTAAATGTCTTTGCTGTCACTTTTGATCAAATTAATGCATCTTTGCCGAATAAAATCATTATTTAAAACACACAAACACACACACACCAAACATGATTTCTGCATAAATATTCAGCAGCACAACTGTTTTCATTGATAATAATCAGAAATGTTTGTTGAGCAGCAAATCAGCATATTAGAATGATTTCTGAAAGATCAGTTGTAAGAATATTTCACAATTTGACTGTTTTACTGTATTTTTGAGAACATAAATGCAGTCTTGTTGAGCAGAAGAGATTTCATTAAAAACATTTAGAAATCATAATTTTCCATACTTTTGACAAGTACTGTAGTAATGCAAATTCAGGTTTTGAATGACATTAGGTTGAGTAAATAATGACAAAATGTAATTTATGGGTAATAATAGAGTAAATAATGGTGTTTTTCCTAGAAGAGATTGCTTTGTTTGTGTATTTGCAAGATTCATTCGTGAGAATGTTTGTTTGTGTTTTCACATGTTTGTCACAAATGTGTACACAACATGTGTGCGTGTGTGTGTGTATTCATGTTGTGTGAGAGGTCCTTTAAACTCAGCCTTGATGACCTGCATCCACATATAGAACGAGTGAATCCGGAATCAGATCATCAAAGGGTTTTGTCAGCCTCTGTTTGGCCAACACTGTGAATCACTGCTTCCTGCGGTGTTAGCAGCGCTGTAGAGGTTACCCGTCCTCTACCATGACTAGATGCGTGGTGGGTGGGTCAGGCCTCTGTGACCATTTATACATTTAACTGATGCTTTTATCCAAACATGAAGAACTAATGTGATTCGTCCTACAAGTTGTGCGATTGTTCAGATGGTGAAAATATAGAGATTTTTGGGTAGAAAACTTTACAATAAAGTTGCATTTGTTAACATTAGTTAACTACAGGATGAACTAACAAAAAAAAAAGTTTCCGTTTTCATTTTAAATTTTAAAATATTAAACTTCATATATAGAGTTTTGTAATTTTATACAAATTTTAAATTATATTATTATATTTAAATTATATTAAATTATATTTTATATAATTGTATTAAATAATTGTATATGTATTAACAATATGGATATGTAATTAAATATATAATGTTACAAAATTACATTACAGTAATTAGCTATATAATGAGTTACATACATAATATTTGATTAAAAATCAACAAAGAACATGAAAAAAATTAAAAATTAAATTCATATAATGCAATTACATTTTTACATGTAAATTTATTTTACTATTAAAATGTATATACTATAAAACAAATCATTTAATTACAAAAAGTAGTTTACTTGCATATTTCTTGTCACGATCGTTAGATCATCACCTTAATACAATTTTTTTAATTAAAAAAATCAGTATAAAAATAATGAATTGTTTTAAATAAAAAACAATAAGTACACTAGTATGTATATATAATTAAAATGGATGAATTGTAAATAATTAAAATATTAATATTTATTAATTATAATTAATTATTAATTATAAATAGTTTTGCTGGATAGTATATATCAAGTAATGTGAGTGAATATACTTAGTAATTGTTTAATTCATGATTAATTATTAATTTGTTAATTATTAGAATTAGTCTGTGTTCATACAGGGCCAAATACATTTAATTTACAAGTAGCTGGGTGATGTAGTTTACATTTTGTGACAATATAAACAAGACAGATTACTGATTTATAATTATAAATAGATTTGCTATATAGTATGTACTCTACTTGGATCGGTGTACTTATAGTGGTCGTATAATTCATAGTTAATTATTAGGAGTGTCTGTGTGCATGTTTCAGGCTCATTTAGGCTTTTTCAGATAAATATCTGAAGTCAGAGATACTCGTGAGTTTGTTTTTTACATTGAGCTCCAGTCTTTCTCATAAACACACTGAAGTCACCTCTTACACCAGCATGCGTGTTTACGCTCTGCATTCAGTGCTTTTACGTTAGGACTCTTCCGGCGCATAACCTTCACAGCGAGGTGTTTACACTACTAATTCTATCTTGTGTTTGCTGCAGGGGATTGTTTAGTGTTGTTTGCAGTGTTTACTACTATAACAGGCACAGAAGGGGCATGGGTGGGGCGCTGGTAGTTTCACTACTATCTCTGAGTTAAGAAAGAAAAAAGCCCTTCCTCTCCATGGCACATGAGGCCTGTGTAGTGGTGAGAAAGATATAGAGAAGTGAGTTCCTCTAAAGATCGCGGTTCACACCCTTAAGCTGAGCACCAGTGTTCCCACGGCTGGCTAAATATGTTTATGCCAGGTTCTCACACTCCTCTGGTGTAAATGCTGTACTTTTCTGATCTCTATGACCCTTTGTGGCTTCTCTTATGTGTTTGCACACTGAATGATCCTGCTGAGCACTTCATACAGAATAGTAATGGTGCAGATTTCACAAATGCTACTATCATTCCTTTGTAAGCCACTTTAATTCTTTAATGCATTTCTTTTTCAGGTGAATATCATGAAAAAATAAATAGGTCATATTTTATCCCAAAGTTTAATTCTTCCTAACTTTAGGAAGATTTTTTTGTATTGAGTCATTTAAGCTACTTAACACATTTTACCCCTACATAATAATAATAATAATAATAATAATAATACTTTTTTTGTGTTTTGTTTGTTGCTGTTGTTGTTTTGGCAATTATTCACAAAAGTGATCATGATTACTGTAATCCAGCATTTACTGTACTGTAATACAATAATATGTAAAGTGTTTAAAACATACTTTATTTAAAATGTAGCACAAAATAAAATGTTTTAATTGCATTAATGAGTTTAACTGCCATCTATCTATGCATACACACACACACACACACACACACACACACACACACACACACATATACATATACATGCACACACCAGATCATCACAGCAATTGTTTTAATAAAAAATCATTTAAAAAAACATTACAACAGGTATTTTGCATTTAAAATGTATATAATACAATTTGCAATTACTTTTTTAATTTAAATTTATTTCCCAATTATAATTTTATTTCTAATAAAATAATATATTTTAAAAAAATTAATTACATTAGATCATCACAGTAATACAATATTTTTTTATTTAAAAAAATCTACGTAAAGTATTACAACAGGTATCTTACAATTCAAAATTCACAATAAAATTATTGTACAATTACGATTCAATTTTAATATTAAAACATTTCATTACAGTAATCCATTTAATTTCATATGTTGCTGCTTGTTTTTGACAGGTTTTGTGAGATTCACCTCATATCGAGCTCATTAAATTTTATTGGTTGTTATAGTGGGTTGTGGTTGGTGTTGGTAGTTTTTAATGGTTTGTGAATTCTGCTCATAGTTTGAAGAAATGAAACTTTTGCAGTGGTGTTGGTGCACCGCTGGTGAGTATTTTTACCTCAATCTAATCTAATAGATGTCAGCCGCTGCAAACCACTTGTTTAACCTAAGATAATTAAACGTCTGCTCCAAAATGTAGGCAGGAACATTATAGTGACTTCTAAGATGCCTCATTTTGTCCAAATTGTAAGGCAGAGTCGCATGGGTGCTTTGTGGCGAAAACAATCCCAGAATGCATTGCAGTGAGTGCACTGAAAGAGAAATGTTGATTATAAATATTTTTTATTATTTTTAATATAATTTTTATTATATATTATTTATTTTAAATGCAATTATTTCACGCAATAGCAAATATAATTCATAAAAGTTTAATACAAGCAATAATGTACTGTTTTACTCAATATTTGGGTTTGTGCATGTTAGAATGTGGAATATAGTTTGAGCCTGATGGAGCGGCTGAATTCCTGTGGACTTTTACATTGTTTTCTTCAGTTTTCTTGATTGCTGTCACTTCTTTCTTCCACATATTAAGGGTGTCCTGCAACTAGAAGCCTTTTAATCAATTTGTGAAGGTCTTGTTCATCCATCCAGGTTATTACAGAATTTGGACAAAAGCAGCTGCATTTATCATCTTCATTAGTTGATCAAAATCATCTGATCTGTCCTGCTGATAAATAGCCGTAATATTAAACAGCAATAATAAAAAGCCAATCTTTACTCTTATTAGTGCTTATGTTAATAAATTGTTGTCTGAGATGCACTGTTACTCTAAGTGATCAGAGAAATAAAGTTCAGCTGCTTTTGACTGAATTCTACAGCACTTTTCATGATTTCTTTTCCTGTACCTGAACTGTTCTGTTGGTGTTTGGGTGTCATCTTTGTTTTCTCTGACACTTACTTTCAGGGAAGAATAGCAGTTCAGGGGTTCATAGTCAAGGGGTTGGTGCTCCAGCCATTCGAAAGACACATACCGACAGAGGACCTGTCTCCTCGTCCTCAACGTTACGGTCTGTGGTTAACCCGTCCTCAGCGTTTACAGACTTTAGGGCTGTAAGTTCAGTGTCATGCCGTCTGATCGTCTCCATCAAGCTAGTTTCTGCTGCTGTAGTTTGTAGTTGCATCCACTTTATCCTGACATTTGCCATCGCTGCTTCCTGTGCTGCCGTTTTGTCCGTTTGCATTGTCCTGCGCATGCTAATGCAAGAATCATGCCCCGCTTTACACCGAAAAATAACATTTGCTAAAAATGTCCTCACCCTCAGGCCATCCAAGATGTAGATGAGTTTGTTTCTTCATCAGGTTTGGAGAAATGTAACATTGCATCAGTGTCTCAGCAATGGATGCTCTGCAGTGAATGGGTGCCGTCAGAATGAGAGTCCAAACAGCTGATAAAAACATCACAATAATCCACACCACTCCAGTCCATCAGTCAATGTCTAGTGAAGTCAAAAGTGACGTGACCAAGTATGGTGACCCGGAATTAGTGCTCTGCATTAACCCATCCAAAGTGCACACACACACACACACACACCGTGAACACACCCGGAGCAGTGGACAGCCACTTATGCCCGGGCAGCAGTTGGGGTTTCAGTGCCTTGCTCTCACCACTGTCGTGGTACCTGTGACCTTTGAGTTACGAGTCCGACTCTCTAACCATTAGGCCATTAGACTTCCCCGAAAGTTGCGAGTTTGTAAGAAACAAATCCATCATCAAGACGTTTTAACTTCAAACCGTTGCTTCCAGCTAAAATATGAGTCCTCTATTCATAATATTGTGAAAAAGTGCTCTGGTCTGAATCAGGAGAAAAAGCAAATGTTCAATTTTGGTCATTAGGTCATTAGGAAGCCGTTTGATGTGTTTAACAAGCATCCTTCATAATCATTTTCACACAACTTCTGTTTCATCCATAACAGGGTTGAAGATAAAAATGTTTATTTGTCTTAGCTCACTAACCATTAATACATCTATGCTTTGAACAGGATATAACAATTTGCTAGTAAGGCACAAAAATAAATGTAATTCCAGATACATTCCCTGAAAGCAGGTCTGTTACATATTAAGTTTGAAGGATGTCTAAAAAACATTTTTAGCTCTTCACTGTTTTCTGCAACAAGTTTAACACCATCTCTCCTGTGCTACATTATGTTCTTTGACTCACTTGATGATTTCATAATTCAGAAAATAGCATATGAAAATGACACCAAAAGCTTGAATAATCATGATTCTCATGGTAAGAATAATACCTTGAGATCATTTTAAATGACCATTCCTAAAGCACACTAAATTGACCTTACAAACTGCTCATGACAATATGACCTCAGAATGACATTTTGGTGTAGAAAAGTGAAACACTTTTACCAAAACACTTCCTATTTTCTGACACAAAGTGGCAGCTGGTTTCACCACAGGGTCACAGATACTTTACACTGTTTTTGCAAATTTATATATACATATTTTATTTCAAATAATATGCGTTTAGAACAAACATATGAAATCACTCTCAGTGGAGTTAGGCATATTTGCTAGAGAAGATACTGAGTTGTATTAATTGTGCAAGTATCAATGCTAAATTGTTTTGCACAACCTTGTTAGATCATATCAGGAGTAAACAGTTAAGTAGAATTGAACTTTAATAGTAATACATCTATCATTCAGGTCAAATCCAGGTCAGCTGGGCCACAAGTGGCTCCTCTGACCTGAATGCACCCTGTGTTGCATGGCGATTGTGTGCTGTGCCAGTGCAGTTTGCACGTTGCACGAGGCTTTGTGTTGTGTATGCCATGCTTCTTGTGCCTGCAGAGCTGTGCTGTAATTTGTCTTTCTTCCAGGCACCGAACACATGAAGGTAAGGTGAAACATGGGTCTGCCGACCACATCTGAGCTGCTGCATGTGTTTGTGTCAACCATAAAACACCTACTCCACCCTGCGTGCGCACAAATCCCTTCACAAATCACTGAGAAATCAGACCGTATATTGAAGCTCTTTCAAACAGCGGCAGCAAATGTAAGACCAGCCGACCAACCGCAGTGAGAAAAGAGCCAACATACAGTTCACATAGAGCTTTGAAGCATTGAAGATTGCTACAATAAAGCTTTAGAAATTATAGAAACTGGTTTATTGTATGAAACATTTGGGCATTGAAATTGTCCTTTAAATGTCTGAATGCAGTTGCATTAGATGCGTTTATCTTCATGTAAAATAGCACACATTTCAAGCAAATGTGATGAAAAGAATGCTAAAGAAATAGGGTTTTAACTAAATGTATTGTTTATTATAATAATATCAACGTTTGATTATAAAGTATGTTTTGCATCCTTCTTTACAATGAATGAATTTCTGTTATCTAATGCAAACACATTCAGGTACATTATGTGTGATTTTGTAATGGATCTCATTAACAGAATTAGTTCATGATGATTTACCTTCATTCACTGTGTGTTTGGTCACTGGTGACTTACATTTGATGGAAACCAAAGGCTTCACAACTTTGGTTGTTTTCTTGGCTTTCAATCACTGGTTGTGCAACAGATGATGTAAATGACCCTCAGTGTGTTTTTGACCAATTAAAAACGAAATTAAATCACATCTGATTAGATGTTACTGTATATAATTTTGCACAGATCACTTGTGCTCATGTGAAATGAGTGATTTTTAATTCACACTGTTATGTGTTTAGATATTGAATTGAATATGAGGGCTGGGCGATGTATATTAAATAGTCAATTTATATTCGTGATGCTTTTATTGGTGGTATAAATTTAAGCAGCATCATGAATATTGTGGTGGTTTTAATGCGCTTTTTATGTGGCTGTTAAGTAGGGCTGCAGGATTAATTGAAATAAAATCAAAATCAAAAGAAGCTGCAGTTTTCCATTAAAGGTCCCATGGCATGAAAATTTCACTTTATGAGGTTTTTTAACATTAATATGAGTTTCCCTAGTCTGCCTATGGTCCCCCAGTGGCTAGAAATGGCGATAGGTGTAAACCGAGCCCTGGGCATCCTGCTTTGCCTTTGAGAAAATGAAAGCTCAGATGGCCCGATCTGGAATCTTCCCTTTATGTCGTCATACGGGGAAAGGTTACCTCCCCTTTCTCTGCTTTGCCCGCCCATGAGAAAATGAGCTACGACCGTGCGAGGCGAGTGCAATATGTTTGTTTGTTTTTTCCTCGAGAGACACAAATGAGCGAAGCATGGCAGTTGCTCTGTATAAATGTAAACACTACTACATTAACCAGGAATCACTCTCATACTCCTTAAATCCTGATTTATAATCGCGACATCGTCTGATCAAATCAATATACATCTAACTTACACTAAAAAGTGACTATATGCTGTGGTTTTGGCTATATTACCGTTTTGTTTCATTCAGCGCACTGCCTGCGTCTGAGTAACAAACTATGCGCATATTAACAGACGAATTATGTTCATATTTAAAACTCCAAACAGTCAGTAAGCGACAGGTGCTTGGAAACGCAGTTTTGTAAATGATTTATTGACGATTTTGCTGCGTTACGGCCAACTGAATGTGCTGCTTCTCTGCCGCCACTGCTCAAAACAGACGCCGAGAGAAGGCCCTTTCACACAGGACGCGGCATGCGCTGCGCCTGCCGCTGGGTTCAGCGCAGCCCTTCAGATACAAGGCGATTTGCGCTATGCTCGCCAGAGCGAAGTAGGCGGAGTTTTCAAAATTTTTAGGGGGAGTACTATACCTCTAGTCTTTGGATTGTTGTTCCACCTTTCAGTCAGCAGCAAAACATGTATCTGTCCCGTGCTAAGAAGCGAGGGATAGCAGTAGCTCTGCTAATAATAAGAAGAAAGCTAGAGCAGCAAGAAAGAAGAGGATGTGGGTGCATGAAACCCTGAGGTCCAGAGAACAGTTTGGGGAATTCAGGCTTGCAAAGGAGCGTGGGTGATTTATATTGAAATAAAATGTGATAAAAAAAAAAAAAAATCTATTTTTATTTCATAGGCTACACACACACGGTAGGCTATATACCCCATACATGGCTGTACCCACTCCCGCCCACACATCAGTTTCTTAATTGGAGGTGGTTAAAAGTTTTGCTGTTTTATTTGTACTGATTGTTAGATTTTACTGAACATTATAATGTCATTAATTTCAGATACCTGGCAACTGGTGACTCCTACACCACCATTGCTTCTAGTTACCGAGTGGGCATCTCCACTGTGGCAGGCATTGTTCCAGATGTGTCCAAGGCCAATTGGGACAGTCTGGTGGATGAATTTCTGCCTGTACCAAAGACTGCTGATTGGCAGGAGATCGCCCTTGGCTTCAAGGACAGGTGGAACTTCCCCAATTGTGTGGGTGCAATGGATGGAAGCATGTGGTAATCCAGGCACCACATAATTCAGGTTCCCAGTATTTTAATTACAAGGGAACATACTCTGTTGTACTTCTGGCAGTTGTGGATGCAAGGTATCTATTTAGGGTGGTGGATGTTGGAGCTTTTGGTCGGAACAGTGATGGAGGGACCCTTGCTGCCTCCACTTTTGGACAAGCCCTGCAGGAAGAGAAGCTGCATCTCCCAGAAGATGCTCCTCTCCCAGGCACTGATCACCTGGGGCCCATGCCTCATGTCTTTGTGGGAGATGAGGCTTTTGGTTCAGTGGTTTTATTTTATGCAGCTACAAAAATACTTTTTGTGCGCAAAGAAAACAAAAATAACTGTATTCACCAATTC